>ML830339.1:37842-52990 GCA_009831015.1 Picea engelmannii | reverse complement strand
GTGACAAGGATTGTTCCCTTTAGCACCTCCTCATCCTCCAACATCTGTCCACATCCCAATTTCTGAAACTTCGAAGTGGTGTAGATCCGCTGACGTCACACGTGGATTGACACGTGTTGAATACTTCCATGTGTCACTCTAATTTGTGACTTACATGTTCCTGAAATGTTGAATCAGCCTGGCACTTGTCATTACCTGGTTGTGCCATGTGTTCCTAGCTGACATGGTATGTTGATGTGAGTCAGATCGATAGTCCAGATCACATCTTGATCTGATGGTTCAGATTCAGTCGGGATTTCACACATCGCTATTTCGACACTCTTGACGTTCAGTGTTTTTGTCACTTCAAAGTCTTGATCAAAACTCCGTAATGGAGTCGTATCAACGGTCCAGATCACATCTTGATCTGACGGCTGCGCTTACGTCACAATTTCGCATATCGCGATATCGAGATTCTTGATGTTAATATTCTTTGACATCTCCAACACTCGATCCTCGAAACCCCAAAATGAACTTGGATCAACGGTCCAGATATGATCTTGATTCAATGGCTATGATTGAATTGTGATTTCACATATAGCGATTTTGGCATTCTTGTTGCATTGTTTTCTTGTCTCTCCATGTCGCAATTCACGAAACTCCGATATGGAGTTGGATCAACGGTCCAGATCATACCTTGATCCAATGGCTCGGATTACATCGCGATTTCATATATAGTGATTTTGAGAGGTTAGGAACCCCATTCCTTTGACTCTCCAGACAGCAAAATGTTGATCTGTGTCCACGTGTTCTGCTTGAAGATGGACGGTCCTCCTTCTTTCTGGATTTTATGAGTCGTTTACTCCTTGCACTTTAAAGAACATGAAGGTTCTCCTCGATCCAACGGTGGTCGGAACTTGTGCTCAGATCTAACACCTGAGATCTATCCTCCATATCTGCGCACTCCTCTTGTCTACATTGAGATCTGATGGTCATCGGGAATTCAGGATGGGATCCAACGATTAATGACGCTTCTCCTCCACGCTTACGCATCCTCCTTACTTGGAAGAATTTCTAAGTGTCAAATGCCTTGACCTTTGATGTGATCCTAAGTATGTTATCTCCTTTGATCTTTAGCCATGAGTTAACCTCATCCCTCGTGCACACCTACACACTGCATTCGAATCTGCGCTAATTCCTCCTGAGCTTACTTTGTTCCTATTTTTCCATCGATGCACACTCTGATCCTGCCATCAATGACAAGTGCATACTACCTATAAATCATGCCAACCATCCTCTACACTATCTGTTCTAATTTGCTTGAGCTTTCTCTGCAGCGTCTTCCGAAACTACTTCTGATGCCCGTCTATTACATTCTTCCTGTACTCATTCCATCTTCATTGTTGTACTTGCCATCAATGACAAGCATATGCTGTCTGTTAAACATTTTCCAACAGTCATATCAACGAAATAACGTCACAATAGTGTCAAAACAGTCGTTGCAAAATGGCCCAAATATGCTAGTGCACTACTACATATTGAAAAATTTGCAACGACCACTTGCGACAAAAGTACTCTTTCGTCGCAACATGCAAGAAAAAAAGTTATTTTTTTCTAAATCTACCCCGTGTTCATCGCAATATCGATGCCTACTATTTGACTAAATTATAATGGTCAATGTTCATCTCATAAGCGACGTCGTTAGATTGTCTGTTGCATAAGCGACAAAAGTTGACCATAATAATTTAGTCATACTTTACCGTTGAAAATGACCTAAAATAATTAGGTGGAAAAAATATATTTTTTTAGGTCACTATCGTCGCAATTGTGATGATAGTGAACTAAAATTGTCCTATAAATATTTGACAACTTAAAGATGTTGCAACAATCTTTCTATAACAACGACAGTTTCGAAAGGGTATTTTTGTGCGGAAAAATGTTGCAGAATGTTTTTAGAGGTGGGGAAAAAAGTAAAGCAGGTGAAAAGGGTGATGATAGATGTTATTTCCCTTGTAAAAAATGTTTCCTCAAACGTCCTATAATAATTTTAATAGCAACAACTACAAAACATTCTAGGAAATATGGTCACACTGATGGCGGATCGAATGAATATCGTCCCATGGTAATTAGCTATATATTCATTATCTTTTTTTATTTTGTCAATTTTATATAAAATTATATATATGTATATATATTGTTTGAATGTTTGTTATAGTATGCACTAATTTTGCATGATTCTTTGTAATTATAAAGTTAGAGTTGCCCTCTAACTTTCCGCATAATATTGCAGCAAGTATTAGTAGAAATGATGGTGTATAAGATGAGGAACATCATCATGACCAAGCAAATGAGGTTCTCATGGAAGAAAATGATGGGACAAATCAAATGATCCAAGATTTGTTTTCGTAGCTGGATGAGGATGGGGAAAATGTTGGTATTTATGATGAACCTCTATTAGAAAAGGAAAATAAATGACCTTATGAAGGATCAAGAGCAAATATTCTCTCCGCTACATTGTTGTTGGTGAACTTAAAGGTTATGAATAATTTGTCGAACACTTGTATGGCATAGATACTAAGGTATGTAATATGCTTCATCTCATACTGTACATAAATGTTGATTTTTTTATATATTTTTTTAGTGCTAATTAATGTGTAAAATAAGAATGCATTTTTTATGATTAATATTCTTACATTAACTAGTTGTTTGTTCTGTTGTAGATTGTTAGGTGAATTTTTGTTACCATCATCAAATATTTTACCTCGCACATATCAAGGTTTGCATGCCATTATGAAAGACATTGGAATGGATTATCAAACTATAGATGCATTTCCTAATGACCATATTATATATTATGGACAACATGCTTCGAAAACTGAATGTCTGCAATGTCTTATCAGTAGATATCAAATTGATCAAGTAACAAAAAGGGTGCCTAGAAAGGTTCTTCATCATACTCCCATAATTCCACATTTGCAAAGATTGTTCAGGTGTGAAAGAATAGCACAATTTATGGATTACCATGCACATAATAGAAGTGAATATGGTGTTCTACGAATTCCTGCCGATGGTTCTACATTTATGGAAATTGAGGAAAAATGGGTATATTTCAAAGATGAACCTAGTAATGTTAGGCTTTCATTGGCAGCTGACAGTGTTAATCCATTCAGAGAGATTAGGTTTATTTACTCAGTGTGGTCTATTTTTGTTATCAACAATAACATTCCTCCTTGGATGTTAATAAAGAGGGAGCACATAATGTTGACAATGATTGTTCCAGGTATTTGTTTACATTAACTTTTTGAATTTAACATTTTAATTTGTTTCAATTTTTTCATAATATCTTTTGTTTATTTATTTAATTATATATATTACATGATATCATTACTTTAGTAATTATTTGTAATTTCAAACAATTAGGTAAGTACCGTGTTAAAGATATGAATGTATATATCAGGCCTCTTATCGACGAGCTACTAAAGTTATGGGTTGGAATCACAATGTACGACATATGTAAACCAATCGGGGAGAAGAAATTTAAATTATGTGGAATACTTTAATGGACAATTCATGATGGCCCTGGACTAACACATTTTTGTGGTATGTATAGGCATTCTAATATTGGTCTTTAATACTATACAATATTTTAATGTTATCATGGTGTATGTTTAATTTTTAAATAATATCATCATATAATTGACATCAATCCATTTGTTGTAGGTCTTCAAACAAAGGGTAAATTTGCATGTCCAGTTTGTGGCCCTAAGATGAAGTATCATCATTCAAAAAGTTTAGGAAAGATGGTGTTTGATGAGTATAGACACCTTCTTCCTAAGAACCATAGGTATCGTACTACTGAAAAACATCTTTTCAATGGGAAAGAAGAGATTGGCTTAAAACCATGAAGAATGACACCTCACATATGGAGGTTGGAATATAATAGAAATCATCAAGGTACTCAATTTCATAATGTATCATAGATCGTGTAATGTTTTGAATGTTTATTTTAATCATTGAATTTATTTTACCGTATTTGATAATTATTTTTGTGATTTCGTTTATGCTTTATGAAGGCCACAATCATCATGAAGGTATTAATAATGGGTTTCCATGAGGAACGAAATCTTATCCCGCTCAATTCATGAGGTTGCCCTACTATGAGGAGATAAAAATATCTCATTTGTTCGATACAATGCATATCGGGAAGAATGTGACTAAAACGTTATGGCGAATCATAGATGGTAGGAGGGGCAAAGACAAAATTGTTAAAATTTGTACTGACATTCAGGAAGCCAATCATGCAATGCGAAGTGTGATCCGATATTCAAATAGATCATATGGAGTACTAGACTGAAATAAACTTCCATGGTTATTAACATAGAAACAAAGGAATGATGTAAAAGAGGTCATTCAAAGAATTAAATTTCCCACGTGTTTGTCTTCAAACATAAAAATAATCTTAACAAAGAAAGTCGAATTTGGTGGGGTAAAAAAACATGATTGGCATACCTTCATTAAGGTAATAATTTTGGTATACTATAAGGTCTCTGTCCCCATAGAGCCTTATAAAACACAAGTTAAAAAAAAATAGAGAGTAGATAAATGTTATTCTGTACAAATTAATCTTCAACATTTAACCATAATTTGTTCAGCAGAAATTAAATTTATTAACATCATCATAATAAATCACATAACCATCACGTAACACAACATAATCACTAAAATACATACCTCTATCTGGTGCTAATTTCCCAATCTTCGATTGTCCTCTCTGTTGCTCTGCCCAAACTCTGCCCAAGACTTCATCTTTCCTCCCTTCCAGCTGGGAATGAAGCCTATCCAACTCCCTAGCTCCAGGATTCCATGAGAATTCTTAGACCCTGAGCCCAAAACTCCCAAAAACCTGGTGCACCCTTGTAATAGTCCACCCAAACTCCAAACCAAACAAGAAAAATACCAAACAGAAAATACAGTCCTTCTCTCCAAATAATGCTTCCTCTCCCCAAAATTTCCTAAGTACTCTCCCAAAGGCCTCTTCCCCCTCATATCCCCCTCCATTCACTACCTCCTCCCTCTATTTAATGCCACCCACCTTATCCCTACATTTAATACCTTATCTGTCCATTCAATACCTTATGCATCCATTCAATACCCTATCACTTCTTATGTAAAATTTTCTAATAATAAATTAAAAGCTATTAAGCGTTTAATTTGTTACCCCAAACATTAAATGTGTTAATCAATCATTAATCAACATATATTAAACAATAAATAAAAAATTAATTAATTAATTAATATTATTAATAATTAATCATTACTTAACTAATACACATTAGGATAGTTAATTATTTAATTAACTATACTTGACAAACCTTAAGAAACTTTTTAAATAGGGTTGTTACATACACCCACCCTTTAGGAAACTTCATCCCGAAGTTAAAGTAGTTTATGATACAAGGGAAAAGAAACATGGTTCACACATTCCTAACAAATAATCGACATTATTAGGAAGTAAGCCAAGAAACTCCTTCATACTAGGGTACATGTGCAATAAATGCATGTGTAGCTAGTACATACAAGTCTCATTCATGTACTAATATCAATAACTATCATCTCTATAGTGATTTTCATATGCATCCAATCCATTCAACAAGACTATTCATTTTATAAAAGAAAATAAACCAATCAAATGTTTGCGAAATCCTTTAATTTTAATTATCTAGCTCAACAATGTTATTTAGACAATTGTAGTTTAGTTACATAATTATGAATATTCATATATATATGCATTTTATTTTCCGAAGGAAAATGATAAGTTCCATCATAAGACAAATCTCCATACATTCTCAACTATTTCTACTCATCCTTCCTCCCTAACTTACTTTCATCTTCCATTCATATCCTTCCTCTACTGGACTATCTTGGAGCATCAACTATATTGACCTAACTCCAAATAGAACCCGTACGAGGAAGTGTCACTATCTTGACCAATCTTCCCCAGTAGGCAACTGACAGTAATCATCGCACGTCTAGGGGAGCATGAGCTAACATCGTCCTCCCATGACTTCAGGTTTTAGAGGATACATGGTGGGAAATGCCTCCACCCCTCCTAATTATGACTAGGGTCCACACCCTACAATGGAATATACAGTGGCACCATGTTGTTGGGAGTTTTGTCATCGTCTATTCAGTTTTGGGTAGTCTCACCACCTGAAATCCTGCACTGGTCCATATATCATAGCAATGCATCCAAAACAATATAATTTCACATACAAAGATTTATACCATATTGTTTCTCGGCCAGTGGTCATGACATCCACTTTCGTCATCATTATCCCTTGGCTATTTCATAGCCCATAACCTATAGATTAGTCTATAACACAAACTCATACATTTCTATGCATTATCATCATGTAATTGCATACAACCATAATTTTGATTCGGTATCTGCTTACCAACAACTTTAACATCAACGTTTTCAAGTTAGAAATAGATCTCATAATATTCCATAATCCAACTAACGACACCTATTCATAAAATTATCATTTACAAAACAGATTGCATCATATCCAACATCATTCTAATGACACTTAAACCTT
Source organism: Picea engelmannii (assembly GCA_009831015.1). Taxonomy (NCBI): domain Eukaryota; kingdom Viridiplantae; phylum Streptophyta; class Pinopsida; order Pinales; family Pinaceae; genus Picea; species Picea engelmannii. Next base: position 46,412 of record ML830339.1, on the reverse strand, counting down.
CATAAGATTCTCATTCACACAATATGTTGCATCATATCCATCATCATCAATAACAATTGGACATTCATAGAATTTACATTCACATAGTAGATCACATCATATCCATCATCATCAATAACATTGAAACATTCATAAAATTGACATTCTCGCAATATATCGCATCATATCTATCATTATCCAAATACATTTAAACATTCATAAAATTTATACGTCTTAAAAGTTTAAGTGTGTCATTTAATAGTTTCACTTGTGAATAGAAAATAAAAGTGTGTAGGCCTCAGGTAATCTTGGTTGTCTAAGTCAAAAGGTCGTGTTACATACACCCAACCTTCGAGAAACATATTCTCGATGTGGTAAAAAAATGCGAGGGATAATCTTGTCATAGTGTCTCGGTGTATTCCTAAGTAGTAGATCCTTGACTATACTTGTCCCACTAGACCTTAACTTGGTCTACCAGATGGTTCCTGAGCTATCAGACTCTATGGTCCAATATGCGTAACAGTTCTACCATGAGAGTTACTGCATCCGATACCTACAATTCCTTCCAATTTAGCTTATGTGATTCATCAGCAACATAATGACGTAGAACAGATACTTGAAAAAAATTATGAGTTTTATGCAAGTGGGGTGGCAGTACGAGACGATATGCAATGGGTCCAATTTTCTCTTGGATTCTGAACGGTCCTATAAATCGAAGTGACAATTTTTTCCCCTTCACTAACCATATGGTACTCTTATTAGGCCTAATATGAATGAAAACCTGGTCTCCCACTTCATAACTTCAGTCGGTCCTATGTGCATCCGCATAACTTTTCTACCTATCTTGTGATTCCTTTAGTCTCTGCCTAATCTGAATCACCTAGTCCTCCATCTATTGAATCAATTCTGGCCCAACTAGTACTCGATCTTCTAATCTATCCCAACTCAATGACATTATGCATGGCATTCCGTACAGATCATTGTAGGGTGGAATTCCGATGGAGCTATGAAAAATGTTATTGTAGGAAAAATCTACCAAAGGTAGGTACTTCTCCCAATGGGTTTGATTATCCATGACATACATCCTAAGCATGTCTTCCATGACTTGATTTGCTCTCTTCATTTTCCCATCTGTTTTAGGATGGTAAGTTGTGCTTAAGTTCAACTGAGTCCCCAACGTTGATTGCAAGCTTATCGAAAACCTAGAAGTGAATCTGGAGTCCCTATCTGAAATGATCTTCTTAGGTATCCTATGCAATGGATAACCTCACTTACAAACACACATGCCACAATAGTGACATCATAAGTGTCTCTAACCGGAATAAAATGAGAACTCTTGGTTAACTTATCAACTATCACAAGGATGGCATTGTGTCTATGATATGTGAGTGGAAACCCCACCACAAAATCCATAAAGATGACTTCCCACTTGAACATAGGAACATCACATGGTTGTAGGAGGTTTGCTAAGTGGTGGTGGTCGTCTTTCACTTGTTGACACTCCAGGCACTTGGTGACGAAATGGACCACATCGCACTTCATGCCTACCTAGAAGAAGACCATCCTCATGTCTGTGTACATCTTCTTCACACCCAAATGTGCATAATAAAGTGCTCTATGGGCTTCCTTCAGTATGATTCTTGAAATATTCCCATCCTCAGGGATGTACATCCTTCCCCGATATCTTAATAGTCCATCTACTTCCAGACTATATCCTTCATACTTTGAATCTAATTTCCTCCCACTTTGGAGGTTTGAAGTAAACTCTAAATACCAACTATCTCCTTGGAGTTGCACCAACAAACGTTCCCTCAGATTGACTTTTAAGGGTACCAAGGAGAAGACACGTGGTCTCCTACTCAAGGCATCTGCAACCACATTTTCCTTTCCCTTTATGTATGAAATACCAAAATTGTACTCACTCATAAACTCACTCCATCACCTTTTCCTGGCATTCAGATCCCTTTGAGTGAAGATATGTTTTATACTTTGATGGTCTATTTTGAGCTCAAAGTTTCACCCCACAAGATAGTGCCTCCAAAGTTTCAGAGCTAGCATTACAGTTGCCAATTCTAAATCATGAGTAGCATAAATCTCTTCATGTTTCTTAAAATTTCTTGACGCATAAGCTATCACTCCTCCATCCTAAATTAGCATGGCCCCCAACCCTTGTTTCGAGGCATACGTGCAGACTGTGAAGTCATTTTCCATATCTGACACTCATAGAATTGGCACACTAGTTAGTAACCTCTAAAGATAAATGAATTCACTATCACATTATTTTTTACATTCATACCTGACCCCCTTGCACTGCAAAGTGATGATGGGTTTCGCTATTTTTGATAATCCTTCCACAAATATATGATAATAACCTGCTAGCCCCATGAAGCTCCTCACCTCATGGGCATTTTTTGGCAATGGCCACTCCATAATGGCCTTTACCTTTTCTGGGTCCACAAAGATTCCTTCACCGAAAATGATATGACCTAAATAGTGGATTTCTCTCTGGAAGAAGGAACACTTCGACAAATTCCCATACAATTTGTTCTCTCTAAGGCAGGACAACACTACTTGCAAGTATTCCTCATGTTCTCTTTCATTCTTGGAATAGATGAGGATATCATATAGAAAGACTTGTACAAAGCGGTCTAGGTATTTTCGGAATATGCCATTCATGAGGCTCATGAATACTGCTAGTGCATTGGTCAATCTGAAAGGTACTACGACAAACTCATAATGTCCAAACTGGGTTCAAAAGGCAGTTTTAGGAATATTGCCTTCCTTAATCCTTAACTGGTGATACCCTGATCGCAAATCAATCTTTGAAAATACCACTGCTCCTTTCATCTGATCAAAGAGGTCATCTATTTGCGGCATTGGGTACCTATTTTTCACTGTAGCACGGTTCAAGTCCTTGTAATATATACACAATCGTAAGGAACCATCCTTCTTCTTTCCAAAAATTATTGGGGCACCCCAAGGTGAGACACTGGGCCTTATTAGCCCTAAGTCCAGTAACTCTTTCAACTGCATTTGCAACTCACAAAGTTATGACACAGTCATCCGATACAGAGTCTTGGAAATTGGTTATGCACCAGGTTTTAGCTCAATAGTAAAATCAAGCTCCCTCTCAGGAGGTAACCCTGGTAACTCATTCGGAAAAACATCCTTAAATTCTGACAATACCTGGTACTGATCCAAGGAGGGTTGCTTCCTTTCAATCACTACTTCCACTACATATAGACGACACCCTTGCCTCAAGCATCTCTTAACCTTCATAGTTGATATAAGGTGTAATGACACCTTTCTCCGTACACCCTGTATCTCTACTGGCCTTCCTTCGTCGTCAACACAGAGCACCCTTTTTGCGAAACAATCTACCAAATATCGATGAGCTTCTAACCAATCCATTCCAATGATAAGGTCATACGTCCTGAGTGCAGTGACGTACACCTTCAACTTGGTAGTACACACTCCTAGGTCTACTATACAATTATCAACGCTAGGTCCTACCACTTTTTTTTTCCCCGAAGCCATCTCGACTTGTTTAAAGTCATTGTGCTCGTAGGCTGCCAACCCACTCTTTTCTAATGCAGATGGTGAAATGAAACTATCTATAGCACCAGAATCAAATAAAATCTTAACATTGATATGATTTAGCATACCTGATGACTACACCACCATGGATTGATGTTCTTCCTATCGATTATTAACTACTACGTAAATATGGTGGCTACCACTTTCTCTTCCCATCGGGGCCTTTCCTTCTCTATGCATAAACCACGATTGTATCTCTAGGCAGTCACGCTGGTAATGGGGTCCTCTGCACCCCCAATAGGTAACAAGGGATTGAACCTACGCACTATTATGTGACTATCTCTGAAATGAGTGCCTTCCCCTGGAACCCCTTCCCCTACTACCTGCTCCCTGAGATGGTTGTGGACCTGCCTATGCCATTGGTGATGAACGAGATGTTGCACTCGCTCTCTTTGAAATCACTGTGACTACTGTCCTTGGTGAGACTCTATTACCATATGGAGGTGGTATTGAGCCCCCTCCCCTGGGAAATGTCCTAGGGGCCTTCCGCACGAATCCAGGATGAAGCGAAAAGGTCGGTTTCGTACCTCTGATTAAGTTCATGTGTTCTTCCGCATAGCACACATTTTCCATAGCTTCCGCTACAGAAGATGGTTTCCACATCTGCGCCATATCCCTTATATTAGGGTTTAACCCATAGACAAAGGATTCTGCTTGTCATTGGTCATTATCCTGTACTTGTCTGTAAAAAGACGTTACTCTCTTTAGGGGAGGTGGCTAGGTTAGGTTTAAAGCGTCTAATCTTGATTTCTTCGCCTAAGAAAACTATTGACCCTCTCTCTAGTAGTTATGCTAGCATTGTACCACACTCGCCACAGTGCATCAAATCCCTTATATGGTTCTTTCTATTATACCCCTATTCTACCTTGACTATTTCCCATAGCCTGCATCAAATTCCCGCTACTCTACAAGGACATTTAACCTGTAAATTATAAAGTTACACTATTAGATTCATTAATCAAGGGGATATATATATTTGATTAATAATAATAGGTTCCAAACCCATTATTAACTTTAAAATTTTATAATGTTAATACGTTGTGCACAAAATTCTCCCTTGCGGGCTTGGTGCTTGGCTTTGGCTTGTGGAATGCAATGGAAGGGCTTGGCACTTGGATCGATGGTTGTGGGCATGGAACTCAGTGCTTGGTTAACTTGGATAATGGGAGATTATACTTTAGGATAATACTTTGTTACTATTGATAATTAATTTATTTACATATGAATTTATTTTGTAAAAGCGATATGTGTGGCGCGTTGGTGTTTGGTCATTTCTTAAGGCTTGGATTTGGTGGGTGGTCATGGGTTCAAAACCCATGGACCCCAAAACATTTCAATTTTTATAACTTTATTTATTTATATATATTTATTTATATTATTATTATTATATCTTCTTTTTATAAGTAACATTTTTTTTAAACAAATTTTAAACAATTTAATTTATTTTTTTAAATGTAATTTAAAAGAAATTTAAAAGAATTAATAGTAAAAAAAAAAAAATTAAGTTAGAGAAATTTTAAAAGACATTAAAAATAATTAAATATATATATTTTTTTCATTTGAAGTTGGGCATCGTGGGTGCATGAGGCCCATGTGCCCGCCTCCCCCATTTCTCGCCTGTTCAATATTTAATTAAAATAAAATAAGAGAACAACTATTAAAACCCTAACAAACCCTAATCATCAAGGTTTTCCCTACTCTAGCCAGTCTGCCCATGGCCTTCTCTCATGGCTTCTCAGGCGTTTGGTGGCTCATGGTTTGGGTGATAGCACTGTAATGTGATGCATTGTCAGCTGTTTTTTTTTTTTTTTTTTGNTGTTGTTATATTGTGCGGCACAGTCGTGCCCTTATGAGCTCTCTGTCATGGTTGTGTGCGCTCGGTGGGTATGGGTATGGATGCGTTGTGTAATGAATATGACCTGTGGGGTTTCTTGTGCTTGGTCTTGGCTTTGGTCCTCAATACTGGGCACTTGACGTGAGCTATCTTAGTAAGAATACTTTCTTTCTAGTTTAGAAAGATGTTCATTTTGATTGAAAGATTGGAAATTTACTAAACCTGCCTGATTATATTCTTTTTTTTTTTAGCTAAGAAGGTGAAATTTTAAGGCTGGAAATCTCTAAATTTAGGTTGTAGTAGGAATGTTTGCATATTTACTTACATAGAGGTTCATTTTGCTTTCATTTGGGTGCTTTTTTCGTGGGTGCGTTGATGCATTGGGAAATGAATGGCTTGGCATTTGGCTTTAATGACTTATGTGTGGACTTGTGTTTGGCCCTGGACCTGGCTATTATGTATGCCTGAAAAATAGTGTAGAATCCCAGGAGACCCAAAACTACTGTACGGGTCAGGGCAGGGTGTTATTTATTTTCCTGGTGACTAGCTTCTGATTATTATTCCAGAAAGCGGCTCTTAACTAGCCATAGAGTTTTAGGCCCTGGTAGGTAATAGTTCATTTTATAACTTGAAATGCCACACGACGAAGTTTTTGTTACTCAAGATTTTACCTTTTTTGTTAGTCTGAGTGAAACTCCATCGAGAAGTCATTTCCTATTCTGGAATCTATGGCTTCATCTTCATCTCTATCTGAGAAGAATCAACTCGACAAATGATTCAGGTTCTCGTCACATCCCGTGCAATTCAGAGAAATATTTCCAGCTAAGAGAAATGCGTGGGAAGTGTAGAGAAGTACCTGAAAGGTTCTAATAATTTGTGTCATTTAGATTTTCCATAGTTACAAAAATTTCATTAAGATTCTAACTAATACTTTTTCTTCAATACATACAATGGATAGGGTATATTCCTCTAGTAGCAGCAATATATTTCTTTGATGTAACTGTTTTGCTAAAATAAAGGGCATATATATTTATTTTTTCATAGAATTCTCCATCATGGGATCCTCCCTTTGCGCCACCGTATTTTATGAAATCTTGTGTGATGATTGTGATTCTGTTAGGTGGTTGTTTTCATAATTGACCCTAGAGATTGTTCCCTTAGCTTAAGATTTTTATTTAGATATGGGTAATCTCTCTTTTTTTATTATTATTATTATACCCAAAGCATAGTGCGCATATTTTGGGCCCATGTGGGCCCTCCTCCTTGTGAACGGATTCTTGATACATGGGCTCTTGCATGATGTTTTGACTATCGACTTATCATAGGTGTGTTTTGCAATAATTATTCCCCCTTGTGATCTTCCTTCATGTGGCTTGGTTTAGCGCTAGGCACTTGTGCATTGGCTTCTAACTTGATTCTTGTGGCTTGACTTATGTTTGACATGTAGACTTTGAGCTTGGCTTTGGCACTTTTGTCTGCGGGCTTGGTTCCTGCGGCTCCTCCCCGTGGCTTGGTAATATGGTGGCTATGGCTGGCGAGTTTTGCACACTATGCTCCCTTGCGAGTTTGGCGCTTGGCTGCAGTTTGTGACCAGCATTGTGGTTTTAGGTGCAAGAGATCTATCATTCTTTTACTAGTTCGATGTCATAGGTGGGTTTTCCGTCTCATGAAGAAACCAAGAATTCCATATTTGGGGCTAATTTGATTCAATCTCAACACTATTTGCATGGACAATTCATGATTGAGAGCTATTTTCTTTTGTTCAAAGTGCTAGTTGGTGATTTTTAAAATGACGGGCGAGGGTTTTAGTCATTTAAAACCCAGAGAAACAGGCTATATATTTATCAGGATCCAAGACCAAGGTTTGATTATCGATACGTTGGTTACATCGTGATGCAAATAACATGAAGTTTGCATGTTCAAGACCTACATAGGCCGATATATTTATGTTCGAAATATATTATATAGGGTTAAATTGTCTTTACATAAAGCATGATTTATTTTTTTTGGTCTGTGAATGATTCCAAGGTAGTTTCAAAGTAAATTTTTATTTATTATTTATTTATTTTTGTTATTGTGTATATATAATCCTCTATATAAGGAAACTAGTATATATACTTTCCTAATCTTTTGTTTATAATAAAATATTGTTGAATATAACTATTGTTTATATACCTTTCATAATATTTGGTTTAAATTAAAATATTTCTGAAGCTAATTCTTGCTAATCCTTCCTTTGTGCAAGTAAGGATTAGTAGGATTAGTAAAGGTGGTTGGAACATGGGAGTCTTCATAGGGTTTATGACCGGTAAATAAAAGGTTTCTAGGCTGTAGATTAGGAGTTGTTATTAGGGAAACATTTGCAAAATTATGCGGGTGGTCAAGCCCTAGGTTTCATCTTTGAAACTGGGCTTTGATACCATGTGTAAGGTCTCTGTCCCCACAGAGACTTATAAAACACAAGTTAAAAAAAAATAGAGAGTAGATAAATGGTATTCTGTACAAATTAATCTTCAGCATTTAACCATAATTTATTCAGCAGAAATTAAATTTATTAACATCATGATAATAAATCACATAGACATCACGTAACACAACATAATCACTAAAATACATACCTCAGTCTGATGCTAATTTCCCAATCTCCGGTTGTCCTCTCTGCTGCTCTGCCCAAACTCTACCCAAAACTGAATCTTTCCTCCCTGCCAGCTAGGAACATAACCTATCTGTCTCCCTAGCTCCAGGATTCTGTGAGGATTCTTGGCCCTCGAGCCCAAAACTCCCAGCAACCTAGTGCACCCCCGTAATAGTCCACCCAAACTCCAGACCAAACCATAAAAATACCAAACATAAAATACAGTCCTTCTCTCCAAATAATGCTTCCTCTCCCCCAAATTACATAAGTCCTCTCCCAAAGGCCTCTGCCCCCTCATATCCCCCTCCATTCACCACCTCCTCCCTTCATTTAATTCCACCGACTTTATCTCTCCATTTAATACCTTATCCCTCCATTCAATACCTTATCCCTCCATTCAATACCCTATCACTTCTTACGTAAAGTTTTCTAATAATAAATTAAAAGTTATTAAGCCTTTAATTTGTTACCCCAAACATTAAATGTGTTAGTCAATCAATTAATTAATTAATCAATCAACATATA
>ML830339.1:0-28689 GCA_009831015.1 Picea engelmannii | reverse complement strand
GGTATCTCATGGTACAAAGGAAAAGAAACATGGTTCACACATTCATAACAATTAACCGACACTATTAGTAAGTAAGCCAAGAAAACTCATACATACTAGTGTACATGTACAAGAAATGCATGTGTAGCTAGTACATACAAGTCTCGTGCATGTACTAATAATCTATAACTATCACCCTTTAGTAATTTATTTATGCATCCATTCCAATCAACAAGACTAGTCTTTTATAAAAGACAATAAACCAATCAAATGTTTGCGATATCCTTTAATTACAATTATCTAGTTCAACAATTTTATGTAGACAACTGTAGTTTAGTTATGTAATTATGAATATTCATATATACACATTTTCTTTTTAGAAGGGAAAACATTAAATTCCACCATCAGACAAATCTCCATACTTTCTCAACTATTTCTACTCATCCTTCCTCCTTAACTTACTTCCATCTTCATTCATATCCTTCCTCTGCTGGACTATCTTGGAGCATCAACTATATTGACCTAACTCCAAATAGAACCCATAAGTGGAAGTGTCACTATCTCGACCAAGCTTCCCCAACAGGAATGTTAAGGTCCTAACCCGCACATAGGTAGATCAATGTATTCGGATGTAATAAAGGTCAATATTAATAATGACTTTCAATAAAATAGAATAAGGCGGATGTAAGAATACCTAATAGAAGATTTTGCTTCTAGAAGGATCTTCCTCTAGATGCTTCTCTTAATAGACATATTTAGTATAAATAAGGGGCAAGGGTATGAGAACCCTAGCTTGGAGATTATTGTAACAGAGCGTTGCTCGACTGGAGGTTGCCCCCTCGAAGAGGCCTATGAACATTGCTTTATGAATCAAAGTGCTTTTTCTATTGCTATTCCATATATCATTTCTGTGTATTGTGAAGATTATGTTGGATATTTTACTGTTATTCTGCCATTTCTAGTATTTTATTTCTGTTCTGCATATTTTATATATCTGGTATCTTGCAAGTGGTATCAGAGCACTTTCCTTGGCATAAATTGTGGGTATTTTTTTTTCAGGGTAGAGACGTATTCTGACATATTTAAGCCATAGAGATCTGTCGTTACGCGCATAAACCCGCGACTGAGGGATTCATACACACAGGAAATACAAGTGGTTCTTAAGCGCACATATGTTGGCCACCCTTGTAACCCCTGTTGGTGCCCCTTCGAGTGGTAGCGCATCAGACATCACTTGTGTACGGATCGGCCTAGATTTCCTGAAGCCCTCTTTAGATAAACCTATCGGTCATCGGACTGCTATAGTGTCACCGAGAACAACACTCAGGAAGATACTCTATAGTACCTGGGTAGTCGGGTAGTACAACTAAGGGTATGGTCTATCCTCCTTAGTTAGTGCCCTGAGATATTGGGCCGAGTACTACTGTTGCACCCTGCACATATATCAAAGAGCTATAGCACAGGGAAAACCCTTGTCTGTAGAACCCTTGAATACCTAACCCTTGGGGAACATAAACAACAACATAAACAAATTAAACCAATGAGATCTATTGACGCACATTTGTGTTCGCGTTGCTAAATAAATACTCCTTGGTTAAAAATTTGGGGATTTCAACACTGCACCATTCTTCAGACCAAAGTATAACCCCACAGCTGTAAAGAAAAAAAAAAAAAGTCTAGAAAAATTTTCACCATTATTTGAGACCTATTCCATTAGACTCATCTCTTCTCCCTTATCACATTCATCCATATGATTTTTTTGCAAATATTTTTTACCCTGCCTGTTCCCTTTCTAGTTCACCCATCATCATGGCCCATACCCATAGCCAAGAACTAGAGTCTCACTTCAATACCTTGCAATCTGGTTTCCTTGAGACCCAACAAGAAGTGCAACAACTTAGTGCTACTATTTCCTCCCATGATGCCTCCATAAATGCATCCGTAAATGTAGTCGTGCAGTCCACAATGGAAGAAGTCAAACATGAACTGACCACCCAACTTGAATCTGTCTTTGCATCACTCTGCACCAAACTCAAAATCCCTACCAATGACTCTTTTCCTGATGCACATAAAAAGACTGAAGGTGAAACTTCTTCCCATTCCTTTCAACCCCATCAGTTTCAAAGGGACATATGATTTTCGCGAGTGGATGTAACCAAATTTGATGGTTCAGACCCCACTGGTTGGGTCACACAAATGGAACATTATTTCTCTCTCTACAACATTATAGATGACTTGGCCAAACTCTGGTATGGTGTTCTCCATCTAGATCAAGAACGTTGACAATGGTGGCAATGGAGAAAAACTTCCCATCAAGGGTATATTGTTTGGACCCAATTTGTTGCTGGGCTTTATGAATGCTTTGACACTGACACCAACCATTTGGGCCGTTTGACAAAATTGAAGCAATCAGGCACAGTCGAAGACTTCATAGTTGCATTTGAGCATTTGTCTTTTCGAACCGAGGGCATGACTGATGCTTTCTTTCGAGATTTTTTTTATCAGTGGCCTCAAGGAGGAGATTAGGGCCCATGTCCTCGTGGCTTGACCTACGACTTGGGTGGAGGTTACCAAAAAATCTAAAGAAGCACAACAAATTGTTTCCTCTGAAAACTGTAATACTTCCTTTATCCCGCGCCCTAAACCAGTAAACCCCACTACTCCCTCCGCCCCATTAAAAATCCAAAAATTGACCAGGGCTGAAATGGATGAACGCCAACTCAAAGGCCTCTGTTCTAATTGTGATGAAAAATATTTCCCAGGCCACAAATGTAAGGAACAAAATCTCTTTATGGCCATCTCTAAGGACATTTAGGAAGAAGATGTTGACACTCCCCCCGAGTCACCAGAAATATTTGACATAAACCCTCCCTCCGACCCTCCCGAAGTAGAACCGATCATTTCCCTCAATGCTCTCACCGGCTTCTCTGCCCCCCAAACCCTCAAGTTAATTGGTTACATCAAGCAATGAAAGGTCATCATTCTGGTTTATTGTGGTAGCACCCACAATTTTATTCATCCCCACATTGCCCAAGAAACCCGTTGGTACATCCATGCTGTCAACAATTTCCAAATCATGATTGCCAATGGTGGTTCTATGAAATGTGGCGAGTGCTGTGAAAATGTGTGTCTCCAAATAGGTGACTACCACCTCAAATCCCATATGTTTGCTATTGACATGGGCGGTTGCGACATTGTGTTGGGTGCAAAATGGCTAAGGACTTTGGGTCCCATTCTCATGGATTTTCAGAACTTAACCATGCAATTCGACCAAGGAGGCCACCAATATAAATGTCAAGGCATCACTATTGGTTCACCTGAGATCATCAGTTCTCATCGTATGGAAAAACTGCTCAAAAAAGGTCACTTTGGTGTCACTGCCCAACTCCACACCATACAAGCCACAAAGACACCACCAATGCCCCAAGACCTCCAATCCCTCCTTTCTAATTATCAAACATTATTTTCCACTCCCCAAGGACTCCCTCCTTCCCGTGGTTTCCATGATCATTCCATTCCCCTTGTCCCAAGAATCCTTCCCCCCATTATACATCCATATCGCCACCCCTTTGCACAAAAAAATGAAATTGAAAAAATGGTCCAGGAACTCCTTACTGTCAGAGTCATCCGTCCTAGTACGATCCCTTACTCCTCTCCAGTCGTCATGGTACTGAAGAAAGAAGGCTCTTGGAGAATGTTTCCTGACTTCCGTGCTCTCAACAACCTAACCATCAAAGACAAATTTCCCATTCCTGTCATTGATGACCTTCTAGATGAAGTGAGTGGCACCCAATTCTTTACCAAACATAATCTTCACTCGGGCTATCACCAGATACGTATGAAAGAGGCCAACATTCCCAAGATGGCCTTTCGCACTCATGAGGGCCACTATGAGTTTTTAGTCATGTCCTTTGGCTTGTGTAATGCCCCCTCCACCTTCCAGAGCCTCATGAACCATGTCTTCCGCCCTTTTCTCCATCATTTTGTCTTAGTTTTCTTTGATGATATCCTCATATATAGAAAAACCTAGACAGACCATCTTAATCATGTGGATCAAGTTCTCCACCTACTCTCTCAGCACCAACTTTTCTTGAAACAGTCCAAATGTTCTTTTGGTGCCTCCGAAGTAGAATACTTGGGTCATCTGGTGGGAAAGGATGGTGTCGGGGTGGACCCGAGAAAGATTGAATATATGTAAGACTGGCCGTACCCAAAGACTCTCAAAATATTGTGTGGATTTTGGGCCTCACAGGGTATTATTGCAAGTTCTTTAAGAACTATGGAAAGATTGCAACACCTCTCATGGCTCTCCTAAAAAATAACTCTTTCACTTGGACTCCAGTAGCTGCTCAAGATTTTCAAACCTTGAAGATGGCCATGTGTACCACTCCAGTTCTGGCCCTTCCCGACTTCACAAAGACTTTTGTGTTGGAATTTGACACCTCAGGGAAAGGAATTGGTGTTGTGCTTATGAAAGAGGGTTGACCTTTGACCTTCACTAGCAAGCAATTGTCCGAAAATAATCTGGGCAAACCCATTTATAAAAAAGAAATGTTGGCGATTCTACATGTCGTTGAGTTGTGGAATTCGTATCTCTTGGGGCAACGCTTCCAAATTAAGACAGACCATCAAAGCCTCAATTACTTTCTGGAACAACACATTTCCTCCCAGGAACAACAAAAATGGGTGACTAAGCTATTTGGATATGATTATGAGATCATTTACAAGAATGGAAAAGACAATGTCATGGCAGATACACTGTCCCAAAAATATGAAGACGAAGTATCCCTTTTTTCTCTTTCCTTCATTATACCTGATTAGCTCCAAGCTGTGCGCCAGGAATGGCTTCAAGATCCCAAAAGTTTGCATCTGATCCAACAACTGCAGAACAAGGCTCTGGATCCCCTAGGGTACTCTTGGCTCCAGGATGAGCTTCGATACAAAGGTTGCTTGTATTTAAGTAAACAATCCAAGCACAAATCCACGGTGCTTTCTGAGCTTCATGCTACACCCACAGCGGGGCACTCAGGGTTCACCAAAACATATGACCGAGTCAAACGCTCTTTTTTCTGGGATGGTATTAAACAGGACATCCATAAGTTTATCATTGAATGTGAGGTGTGTCAATGCAACAAGGGAGAAACAGTCAAATCTCCAGGCACCCTCCAACCGCTTCCGATTCCCCCTGCTATTTGGAAGGATATCTCTATGGACTTTATTACAGGCTTACCCAAATCGGGGAATAAATCAGTCATAATGGTGGTGGTGGATCAACTCTCCAAGTATGCTCATTTTTGCACTCTTCCCCACCCATTTACTGCATCCATAGTGGCTCAAATTTTCATGGACCGGGTATTCAAGATGCATGGCATGCCGCACTCTATTGTTTCTGATCGAGACCCAACTTTCACAAGCAATTTTTGGCAAGAATTGTTTAAGCTACAAGGCACACAATTGCATATCATCTCAGCTTATCATCCCCAAACGGATGGTCAAATGGAAGTTGTCAACAAGTGTTTGGAAACATATCTTAGGTGCTTTGCCTCTGAAAAATAACACCAGTGGGCTCAATGGTTACCCCTCGTCGAATGGTGGTACAACACTACATACCATACAACCACTTACATGACTCCTTTTGAAGCAATATATGGACAAAAGCCACCTTTAGTTCTCTCATACTTACCGGGTACCTCGAAGGTCTAGGTAGTTGAGAAAACACTTACAGTTCAAGAGGACATCCTTCGTACCCTTAAAGAGATCTTGGTCATGGCACAATATAGAATGAAGCAACAAGCAGATCAAGGTTTCTCTGAATGTCAATTTGTAGAAGGGGATCAGGTGTTTCTCAGACTGCAACCATATAAGAAAACTTCCCTCAAGGCTGAGCATTGTCAGAAGCTAGCACCCAAATTCTATGGACCTTACACAGTTCTCAAGCATGTGGGACAAGTCACATATCAGTTAGCTCTGCCCAGTTAGTCGAAGCTACATCCTGTTTTTCATGTTTCATGATTGAAGAACGTGATTGGAACCAGGTGCCAAATTCAAACCAACCTTCCAGAGTTAGTTGAAGAAGGATCCATTTGGCTACAGCCGGAAGAAATTTTGGACCAACGTGAGCGTCGCCTGCGTCAGAGAACCATCAAGGAAGTGCTAGTACATTGGAAAGACATGACTCCAACAAGTGCCACTTGGGAACCAGCTACCATTCTGCAGCAGTTTCCACATCTCAAGCCTTGAGGACAAGGTTGTTTTTAAGGGGGTGGACATGTTAAGGTCCTAACCTGCACATAGGTAGATCAATGTATTCGGATGTAATAAAGGTCAATATTAATAAGGCCTTTCAATAAAATAAAATAAGGTAGATGTAAGAAGACCTAATAGAAGCTTCCACTTCTAGAAGGATCTTCCTCTAGATTCTTCTCTTAATAGACATATTTAGTATAAATAAGGGGCAAGGGTATCAGAACCCTAGCTTGGAGATTATTGTAACAGAGTGTTGCTCGACTGGAGGTTGCCCCCTCGAAGAGGCCTGTGAACATTGCTTTCTGAATCAAAGTGCTTTTTCTATTGCTATTTCATATATCATTTCTATGTATTGTGAAGATTATGCTGGATATTTTACTGTTATTCTGCCATTTCTATCTTTTTATTTTTGTTCTGCATATTTTATATATCTGGTATCTTGCAAGGAAACTGACAGTCATCATCACACGTATTGGGGAGCGTGATCTAACACCGTCCTCCCATGACTTAAGGTTTCAGAGGATACATGGTGGGAAATGCCTCCACCCCTCCTAATCATAACTAGGGTCCACACCCTACAATGGAATATACAGTGGCACCGTGTTGCTGGGAGTTTTTTCATCATTTATTAGATTTTGGGTAGTCTCATCACCTGAAATCTTGCACTAGTCCACATATCATAGAAATGCATCCAAACCAATATAATTTCACATACAAATATTCATACCATAATGTTTCTCGTCTAGTGGTCATGATATCCACATTCATCATCATTATCCCTTGGCTATTTCAAAGCCCATAACCTACAGATTAGTCTGTAACACAAACTCATACATTTATATGCATTATCATCATGTAATTGCATGCAATCATCATTTCAATTCGGTATCCATTTACCAACAACTTAACATCAAAGTTTTCAAGTTAGAAATAGATCTTATAATATCCCATAATTCAATTTCGACACCCATTTGTAAAATTATCATTTAGCAAATAGATTGCATCATATCCAACATCATCAATAAAATTTAAACATTCATAGAATTTGCATTCTCTCAATATGTCGCATCATATACATCATCATCAATAACATTTAAACATTCATAAAATTTACATTCACGGTGTAGATCGCATTATATCCATCATCATCAATAACATTTAGACATTCATAAAATTTACATTCTCACAATATATCGCATCATATCCATCATTATCTGAATATATTTAAACATTCATAAACGTTGATACGTCTTAAAAGTTTAAGTGTATCATTTAATAGTTTCACTGTGAGTAGAAAGTAAAGTATATAGGCCTAAGGTAATCCTGTTTTTCTAATTCAAAAGGTGGTGTTACATACACCCCTACTCCGAGAAACATGTTCTCGAGGTTGTCAAAAATGTGAGGGATAGTCTCGTCGTAGTGTTTCAGCGTCTTCCCAAGTAGTAGATCCTGGACTATACTTGTCCCATTGGACCTTAACCTAGTCTACCAGACAATTCCTGAGTTATCGGACTCTACATTCCTGTTATCCTCGATATCTAGGGATAACTAGGAGATCATGTCTCGAGGCCCATAGGTCCTATACATGAAGTATCGAGAGAAGGATTGACCTGAGCATGGCTCTGGAGGGCCCATTCTTCTTCTTCTTTGCTAGACTTGTCCTGTCAGCAGTAGCAGCTTCCATCACCATCAGCTTGGACTTGCATCAGAAAGGACTCTTGCTTCATGAGGTAATTGGTCCAAGGTATCATGGTATGTGTCATGTTTGATCGTTATAACCTTGTTATATATGCATTAGGTTCCTTTCATTTCTGATGACTACTTGGATCTTACACTAATCCACTTGACCATTGTTGGGGTGAATTAATGGGGTCACTTAGCAAGCTTGTATTCATGGGTTTTGGTTAGCCACCAAAGGGGATTTGCAGAGCCATCGTCCGCTCCCACCATTATATTATTTTACATCTTATCTCCCATTCATCCATCCCATTCCCCTAGTCTAGCCATTAGGATGACCTTTGGGGTTACACTTTGTCTTGTGGGAAGAAGGGGCTAAAGGCCCAGGGGGTAAAAGAAGCTGGTAAAAGATAAAATCCATAAGAAATGAAACCTAGAGATGCTTCACCCAGGGATCCCCGAGAAGGAAATAAAAGGCCTCTCGATAAGAAACAAAAGGGACCCTAGGAAAAATAATAAAACAGGACCTAACCAAGAGGATGGGAGGTCTCATCATGAGCCAACCGATTATGTTTATAGGTACCTAGCAATATGACATTTCCATCATTTGGTCACCATGCCAGGGCAATGACCTTTGGTTGCATGGCTAAGGGAAAGGGGGTCTCATCATGAGCCAACCTTATCACTTCTACGAAAGTACCAGTGGGTAACACTGTCAACTCTGGTCACCACACCAAGGTAGTGTCCTCTGGCCATACCTTGAAGTAAAAAAGAAATAAAAAAATAAATGAAAAATAAAGGAAATAAAGGTGATTGAAAAAAAAAATGCATTGATGATGGGTACAACTCGCCTCCTACAAAGGCGCCCACAGACAACACCTGCCCTTTGCCTTACTATGACTAGACATCCCTAGACCATATCACCTCATAAAACATGGCTTGAATAATCCTCTGAGGAAAATTTCCTTCTCTTGTGGGTATCATCCCAATAGGTTATTCTATCGGTTTTCTTCAACTTTGTATAGTAGATCTGTGTAATTTCTTTGAGCTCTTAGATGATGTTCTAGGGATTTCATGCATGTATTTGAAAAATTTAATGATGAAATATGATTGGCATTGTTATGATCCCAAGGAATGATGAGCCCATGGAGGGCGTAGTCTTTGATGTGCAGGACCATACCCGATGGACAAGTGCTAGAGGACTAGTACACATGGGGATATTATTAGCTCGGACCTCCATGAGGCTGAAGAGCCCATGAGATGGTTGTTGGGATGCCAGAGGTAGGACAACATTGTGATGATCCATTGCACGAGAAAGAAGAAGGACGTCCCTATCCAGAACACTTTGGCAGAGCCCAGCCTAGGGGGGATCACCCACTGCAGATTGGATGATTGCTTTTGATGGACAGGACGTCACCTGAGGCAACTTGACATTTTCTGGAGCATGTGGCAGTGTGCTGGGATCATTTGGCATGCGTGGCAGCTTTCAAGAGCCCTAGAAGGGCCAACGTTTTGCTTCCTGGATGTTGATCTTGCCCAAAAAGGGCCAACATCTCCCTCTGAGGGGCTTGACGTCTCCTTTTTGAGCTCATATTGTGACATTTTTAGCATTTAGTGTAAAAAACAGTGTAATATTGTTGGTCAGCCTTGTCGTCTGTTTCAAATGACCTATTTTCTAATTAAAGGTCATTAGGATGATATAAATAGAGGATGTTGCCTCTCATTTTTAGATAACACAACTCACTCTCTTGTGAGAGAATCATTTTTAGTCTTTGTCTTGGGATTTTTTCTCTTGGAAGTGAGGCGCAACTCTTGTGGAGGATCATCTTTGGCATTTTTATCATGTTTTCTATCATTTGGAAGGTTTACAACTAGGGTTTGATAAGCTCTTCATGATTTCTAGGTGTATTTCTCATGCAAAACTTCTTAAATGAATGGTTGTAGGTTAAATCTCTTGCATTTATTGTTACATTGTTATTATTTTGCTTAATCATTGAAACCCTAGGTAGCAAGCACATAAGTAGGTCTTTGCTATATGTCCCCATGATAGAAAACTTGTTTTAGCCACTGATTAAGGAGGATATAGCCTAGTCATTGCCACACTAGTTCCCCTTTTTTTGAGTTAGCTTTTGAACATAAGTTGAAGAAAGAAGATGTCCCAGGCCTAATTAATTTTACACCTAGGGTTTTGGCTTTTAGGGTTTGAAGGGCCTTTCTCTTGCAACACTTTTCACCCTTAGATTTATGTTTTGAAGCTAGCCATTTTGCCAAGGATTTTTTAAGGAAAGAGGGAGGAGCATGAGGCCTTGCTTAAGAAACACCAGAATGAGCCTCCTCCCCTTAAGGTTTTGACTCTAGGGCCCTATCATTGCAGCACCATAGAGCCTAACTCTCTTGTCCTTGAATTTAGATTCTCCCGAGACTTTTCCCTTGTTTTTTTTTTTGACTCCATAACACCCTAAGGCACTGATCTAAATCTCCAACGTTGAGTTTATTGTGCCAAAAAAACTCTTTCAAAACCTTTAAAATTGAAACCCTAACTAACCCTAACGTCTCACTAACCCTAATTTGATGATGACGTCATGCCGAGTATGAACATTGGGTTGATAAAAAACATTGTGGCTTAGTCATCTGATAATATACATTGATGTGTTGATAATTTTCATTGGCCTATTTGCAAAATGTTGAGCTCTTTGTCTATGGAACTAACCCTAGAACAAGGTTGACGTCACTTCTAGTAAGCTTGACGCAACAATCTTGTCTTAAATGAACATTTAATAACATTTGATGCATGGTGTTAATTCAAATATTGATTATATACATTGAATTTTATATCATTTCCAGTGTTTATTGAGAAGTAATATTACCCGCCATAGTAATTTTTGCAATCATTGACTTCGTCAATAATTACTGTTGTTCATGCTCATGTATATTAAACGTTGATAGTCATTAGTCTATGAAGTGCTAGCCACTATTTTCATGTATCAATTTTATTGTTGCCTTGTCTCGCAAACAGGTGCTTCTATTGTGGTATTTCTTAATTCTTGACTATCATCTTGGCGGTAATCTGTGAGAGGGAAAACTTACCTTGATTCCTTAACCCTTTGCCTTTCAAAACCCCAGATTTCCAGGGATGTCTCCCTTGGGTTTAGCCACCCTAAATATAAAGAGCTCCCCATCGAGGTGACAGTGGGTGGGGAAGCTCCTATTATGCCAGTTTGGCCCTTACCTCTCAGCTATTTGGCCTAAACTACAAACTAAGCGATAACATTTTGACTCCGTTGTCGGGGAACACTGAGTCAATCTTCCTCAACGAAAAATATTTTGGCAAGCCTTGCCTCAAAGACCTTTTCTTACAAGCTTACCTGACGACTCCACTAAGACCTTCTTCCCCCTATTCTTTGGTAGTTTCAAGAAAACTATCTGGCGACTCCACTAAATATTTCTTAGGGTGCCACATTACCTTCTGTGGTATTTTCAAATTATGGGATCATGGCACACTGGGAACAAAAGTATCCAAGTATTGATTTCAAAAGTTTTCAAGTATACCCAAATTTCTTTGATAATAAATGGCTAGACAACTCTCCGACGTTTTTGGGTCTCCCAGCTCCTCACATAGTAATTTTTTTGGAGAATTTGAGCGAGATAAGTTTGGGAGGAGAGGATACTCTTATAAAATTGTTTTTTCTCACCCTGCCATCCTACTTACAAAGACGTTTTAAGAGTTGTTGCAAGGACAGGGGTATATCATCTTTCATACACCTCATCAGCAGGTTTATAGAACTTACTAAGCCATATTGTCAAACGTATGAAGATGTCCTTCAAAACCTCATGGTAACCTTACACCACAAAGGATTCACCACTGATATTGTAGATGATCTCAGGAGAGCTTATCATGATCAATACCAAGAATCCTCTGATATAAGAGACGAGGTTTATGAAGACCATTATCAACCCCTTGAAGAGGAGCAAGACCTCTCCCATAATCCAATAGAATGCAATGAAATTGTAACCAGAAACATGGATTATGAGGATGAAGCACCAATAATCACTCTTCAATCCGATGAAGCTCTTCAAGATCCTATCACTCCTTCACAAGATGAAGAGAATGAGGTAAGTCACTTTGATTCTTTTGATTATACCTTGTTCTATGACTCAAAGAGTGAAGAAGGAGTGGAACCCTTGGACGAGCTAGATCCCCTACGTCTGAAGATTGAAGATGTAGAGGCAGATCTTCCACATGATGATACTATCCAAATACTTGAATCTCTTGCACATGAAGGATTAAGTGAGGTACATTGTTCCCCCTTCCAAGTTTTAAATGGTTCTTTGCCTTATGACACAAAGAGTGGAGAAGTATTGGATGTTTTGGCTCCTCCATGTTATGATATTGATACTGACATAGCTAATTTCAACGAGTTCATACATGTTGGGAAACGTAGGTGGGATGCATTTAGTTATGATACAGATCCCATCTATGACATAAAAAGTCATCTTCCAACGTTGCCCTTGCAATTACCACAATAGATTACTTTTGACCAGTGGAAACAAGGAAATGAGGTTTTTACCCATGCCTTCCAAAGGACCAAGGATGACCGACTACCTTGTGATTTTCATTCATACCTTGAGGACTTTGATGAATGTTCTTATGAGAATTTGGACTTATTTTGTGAAGTTGATTTTCAATCACCTATCTGCTCAGATTTTGATACAAGTGAGAACATTGTTTTCCTAAGGAAAGTCTCTCATGGCTTTTCACTCCAGCCACCTATTGTTACTTTACTGTGCCTGTCCATTAAAGGTGTGCTTGGGAAGTATATTTTTAATGTTGAGTTTCCTTTTAGGCAAACCCTGAACTCCAAGGGTTGGTTGGGTACTGTGTGTTTCAGTCAGTTTTTCAAATTTCCCTTTTTAGTTTGCCAGTCATCTGCAAGTTCTTTGTCGATCCCTTCTTTGATTTCAAGGCGTGAGGATGTCCTAGGTAAATAGTTTGCAGGTCCTTTGAGTCACTTTTCTAAATCTTGCATTTCTCATGACCCTTTCTTGAAGTGGATTGAGTACTTTCCTCAAAGATGGACTTGGCAGGTTTTTTCCCTCCAACCCGCCTCCATGAGTTAGATTCTGACCTTTCCAATGATATGATATACATTGTGACTCATGACATTTTTTTTCTTGACTTATCACTGTTCTAGTTTATGATGAAGCATAAAGGCAGGTATCAAGGAACATTACTAGATTGGCTTCATTGGTTGTTTGACTACACCAAGCATCCAACCAACAGGTAAGTATAGGTAAACATTTCATTTTCCATTTATCATTACCATATGTATACATGTATTATTTTGCGAGGTGGCAATACCATCCCACATTTTATCGTTGATGATTTATTGTCAAGTGTGAGCAAGTCTACAGGTTTATGCCAGATATGTTGAGGTTCTCATGTGCTCTACGGTGAGCACATGTCCCCAAGTTGGAGCCAGATGTTATCCCCGATACCTAGGGATAACTAGGAGATCATGTCTTGAGGCCCATAGGTCCTAGACATGAAGTACCGAGAGCAGGATTGACCTGAGCATGGCCCTGGAGGGCCCATTCTTCTTCTTCTTTTCCAGACTTGTCCTGTCAGTAGCAGCAGCTTCCATCACCATCGGCTTGGACTTGCATTAGAAAGGACTCTTGCTCCATGAGGTAATTGGTCCAAGGTATCATGGTATGTGTCATGTTTGATCATTGTAACCTTATTATATATGCATTAGGTTCCTTTCATTTCTGATGACTGCTTGGATCTTACACTAATCCACTTGACCACTGTTGGGGTGAATTAATGAGGTGACTTAGCAAGCTTGTATTCATGGCTTTTGGTTACCCACCAAAGGGGATTTGAAGAGCCATCGTCTTCTCCCATCATTATATCATTTTACATCTTATCTCCCATTCATCCATCCCATTAACCTAGTCCGGCCATTAGGATGACCTTTGGGGTTACACTTTGTCTTGTGGGAAGAAGGGGCTAAAGGCCCAGGGGGTAAAAGAAGCTGATAAAAAATAAAATCCATAAGAAACGAAACCTAGAGATGCTTCGCCCAGGGATCCCCGAGAAGGTAATAAAAGGCCTCTCGATAAGAAACAAAAGGGACCCTAAGAAAAATAATAAAACGATACCTAACCAAGAGGATGGGAGGTCTCATCACAAGCCGACCCATTATGTTCATAGGTACCTAGCAGTATGACATTGCCATCATCTGGTCACCATGTCAGGGCAGTGACCTTTGGTTGCATGGCCAAGGGAAAGGGGGTCTCATCACAAGCCAACCTTATCAATTCTACAAAAGTACCAGTGGGTAACACTGTCAGCTCTGGTCACCATGCCAAGGCAGTGTCCTCTGGTCAGACCTTGAAGTAAAAAAGAAAGAAAAGAATAAATGAAAAATAAAAGCAATAAAGGTGATTGAAAAAAAAAATGCATCCATGACTGGTACAACTCGCCTCCTACAAAGGCACCCACAGACAACACCTTCCCTTGGTCTTACTATGACTGGACATCCCTAGACCATATCACCTCATAAAACATGGCTTGAATGATCCTATGAGGAAACTTTCCTTCTCTTGTGGGTATCGACCCAATAGGTTATTCTGTCGGTTTTATTCAACTTTATATAGTAGATCTGTGTAATGTCTTTGAGATCTTAGATGATGTGCTAGGGATTTCATGCATGTATTTGACAAATTTAATGATGAAATATGATTGACATTGCTATGATCCCAAGGAGTGATGAGCCCATGGAGGGTGTAGTCTTTGATGTGCAGGACCATACCCGACGGACAGGTGCTAGAGGACCAGTACACATGGGGATATGATTAGCTCGGACCTCCATGGGGTTGAAGAGCCCATCAGATGGTTGCTGGGATGACAGAGGCAAGACAACATTGTGATGAGCCGTTGCATGAGAAATAAGAAGAAGGACACTTTGGCAGAGCCCGACCTAGGGGGGATCACCCACTGCAGATTGGATGATTGTTTTTGATGGACAGGACGTCACTTGAGGCAGCTGGACATTTTCTGGAGCATGTGGCAGTGTGTTGGGATCATTTGGCACGTGTGGAAGCTTGCAGGAGCCCTAGAAGGGCCAACATTTTGTTTCCTGGATGCTGATCTTGCCCAAAAAGGGCCAATGTCTCCCTCTGAGGAGCTTGACGTCTCCTTTTTGAGCTCATATTATGACATTTTTAGCATTTAGTGTAAAAAACAATGTAATATTGTTGGTCAGCCTTGTCGGTTGTTTTAAATGACTTATTTTCTAATTAAATGTCATTAGGATGATATAAATAGACAACGTTGCCTCTCATTTTTAGATAACACAACTCACTCTCTTATGAGAGAATCATTTTTAGTCTTTGTCTTGGGAT
The DNA here is from genome assembly GCA_009831015.1 of Picea engelmannii. Lineage (NCBI taxonomy): Eukaryota > Viridiplantae > Streptophyta > Pinopsida > Pinales > Pinaceae > Picea > Picea engelmannii. Next base: position 13,380 of record ML830339.1, on the reverse strand, counting down.
TTTTGCTCTTGGAAGTGAGGCACAACTCTTGTGGAGGATCATCTTTGGCATTTTTATGGTGTTTTCTATCATTTGGAAGGTTTACAACTAGGGTTTGATAAGCTCTTCATGATTTGTAAGTGTATTTCTCATGCAAAACTTCTTAAATGAATGGTTGTAGGTTAAATCGCTTGCATTTATTGTTATTATTTTTCTTAATCATTGAAACCCTAGGTAGCAAGCACACAAGTAGGTCCTTGCTATATGTCCCCATTTTAGAAAACTTGTTTTAGCCATTGATTAAGGAGGATATAGCCTAGCCGTTGCTCCACTAGTTCCCCTTTTTCTGAGTTATCTTTTGAACATAAGTTCAAGAAAGAAGACGTCCTAGTCCTAATTAATTTTACACCTAGGGTTTTGACTTTTAGGGTTTGAAGGGCCTTACTCTTGCAACACTTTTCACCCTTAGATTTATGTTTTGAAGCTATCCGTTTTTCCAAGGATTTTTTAAGGAAAGAGGGAGGAGCATGAGGCCTTTATTAAGCAACACTGGAATGAGCCTCCTCCCCTTAGGGTTTTGACTCTAGGGCCCTACCATTGCAGCACCATAGAGCCTAACTCTCTTGTCCTTGAATTTAGATTCTCCCGAGACTTTGCCCTTGTTTTTTTTTTTGACTCCATAACACCCTAAGGCACTGATCTAAATCCCCAACGTTGAGTTTATTGTGCCAAAACAACTCTTTCAAAACCTTTAAAATTGAATCCCTAACTAACCCTAACGTCTCACTAACCCTAATTTGATGACGACATCATGCCTAGTTTGAACTTTGGGTTGATCAAAAACGTTGTGTCTTAGTCATCTAATAATAGACATTGATGTGTTGATCATTTTCATTGGCCAATCTGCAAAATGTTGAGCTCTTTGTCTATAGAACTAACCCTATAACAAGGCTGACGTCACTTCTAGTAAGCTTGGCACAACAATCTTGTCTTAAATGAGCATTTAATGACATTTGATGCATGGTGTTAATTGAAATATTGATTATATACATTGAATGTTATATCATTTCGAGTGTTTATTGAGAAGTAATATTACCAGCCATAGTCATTTTTGCAATCATTGACTTCGTCAATAATTACTATTGTTCATGCTCATGTATATTAAATGTTGATAGTCATTAGTCTATGAAGTGCTAACCACTATTTGCATGTATCCATTTTATTGTTGCCTTGTCTCGCAAACAAGTGCTTCTATTGTGGTATTTCTTCATTCTTGACTATCATATTGGTGGTAATATGTGAGAGGGAAAACTTACCTTGATTCCTTAACCCTTTTCCTTTCAAAACCCCAGATTGCCAAGGACGTCTACCTTGGGTTTATCCACCCTAAATAGAAAGAGCTTCCCATCAAGGTGACAGTGGGTGGGGAAGCTTCTGTTACACCAGTTTGGCCCTTACCTCTCAGCTATTTGGCCTAAACTACAAATTGAGCGATAACATGTCCAATATGTGTAACGGTTCTGTCGTGAGGGTTCCCACATCCGATACTTGCAATTCCTTGTAATTTAGTTTATGTGATTCATCGGCAACATAATGACGTAAAAAAGATACGTGAAAAATAGTATGAGTTTTATGCAAGTGGGGTGGCAGTACGAGATGATAGGAAACGGGTCCAATTTTCTCTTGGATTCTGAACGGTCCTATAAATCTAGGTGACAACTTTGTCCCCTTCCTAAACTGTATGGTACTCTTATTAGGCCTGATACGAATGAAAACCTAGTCTCCCACTTCATAACTTCAGTCGATTCTGTGTGCATCTGCATAACTTTTCTGCCTATCATGTGCTTCCTTTAGTCTCAGCCTAATCTGAATCACCCGTTCCTCCATCTCTTGAATGAATTCTAGCCCAACTGTTACTTGGTCTTCTAGTCTATCCCAAATCAATGACACTCTGCATGGCTTTCTATACAGAGCTTTGCAGGGTGGAATTCCGATGGATCTATGAAAACTGTTATTGTAGGCAAACTCTACCAAAGGTAGGTACTTCTCCCACTGGGTTTGATTATCCATGACATACATCCTGAGCATGTATTCCATGACTTGATTTACTCTCTTGTTTTTCTCATATGTTTCAGGATGATAACTTGTGCTTAAGTTCAATTGAGTCCCCAATGCTGACTGCAAACTTGTCCAAAACCTAGAAGTGAATCTGGAGTCCCTATCTGAAATGATCTTCTTAGGTATCCCATGCAAACGAATAACCTCATTTACAAACACACATGCCACATCAATGGCATCATAAGTGTCTCTAACCAGAATAAGATGAACACTCTAGGTTAACTTATCAACTATCACAAGAATGGCATTGTGTCTATGAGATGTGAGTGGAAACCCCACAATAAAATCCATAGAGATGACTTCTCACTTGGACATAGGAACATCATGTGGTTGTAGGAGGCCTGCCGGGTGATGGTGGTCAGATTTCACTTGTTGACACTCTAGGCATTTGGCGATGAAATGGACTACATCGCACTTCATGCCTACCTAGAAAAAGAGCTTCCTCATGTCTGAGTACATCGTCTTCACACTTGAATGCACACAATAAACTGCTCTATGGGCTTCATTTCGTATGATGCTTCGAATATGCCAATTTTCATGGATGTACATCCTTCCCCGATATCTCAATAGTCCATATTCTTCTAGACTATATCCTTCATACTTTAGATCTAACTACCTCCCACTCTGAAGGTTTGAAGTAACCTTTAAATACCAACTATCTTCTTGGAGTTGCGTCAACACATATTCTCTCAAATTGACTTTTAAGGGTATCAAAGAGAATGCACTATCACATTCTTCTATCCATTCATACCTGACCCCCTTGCACTGCAATGTGGTGATGGGTTTCTCTATTTTGGAAAAACCCTCCACAAATCTATGATAATAACCTGCTAGCCCCATGAAGCTTCTCACCTCATGGGCATTTTTCAGCACTGGCCACTCCATAATGGCCTTTACCTTTTCTGGGTCCACAAAGATTCCTTCGCCAGAAATGATATGACCTAAATAGTGAATCTCTTTCTGGAAGAAGGAACACTTCAACAACTTCCCATACAATTTGTTATCTTTAAGGCAGGACAACACTACTCATAACTGTTCCTCATGTTCTCTTTCATTCTTGGAATAGATGAGGATGTCATCTAGAAAGACTTGTACAAAATGATCTAAGTACTTCTGGACTACGCCATTCATGAAACTCATGAATACTTCTGCTGCATTGATCAATCCGAAAGGTACTACAACAAACTTGTAATGTCCAAATTGAGTTCAAAAGGAAGTTTTTGGAATATCACCTTCCTTAATCCTTAACTGATGATACCTGGATCGCAAATCAATCTTTGAGAATATCACTGCTCCTTTCATCTGATCGAAGAGGTCATCTATTCACGGCATTGGGTACCTATTTTTCACTGTAGCATGATTCAAGTCCATGTAGTCTATACACAGTTGTAAGGATCCATCCTTCTTCTTTACAAAAATTACCGGTGCACCCTAGGGTGAAACACTAGGCCTTATTAGCCCTAAGTCCAATAACTCTTTTAACTTCATTTGCAATTCACAAAGTTCCAGTGCTGTCATCCAATATGGAGTTTTGGAAATGGGTTTTGCACTAGGTTTTAACTCAATAGTAAAATAAAGCTCCCTCTCAAGAGGTAACCCTGGTAACGCGTTCAGAAAAACATCCTTAAATTCTGACAATACCAGGTACTGATCTAATGAAGGTCCCTTCCTTTCACTCGCTACTTCCACTAAATATAGTCAACACCCTTGCCTCAAGCATTGTTTAACCTTCATAGTTGAGATAAAGTGTAATGAAACTTTTCTTTGTACACCCTGGATCTCTACTGGCCTTCCTTCGTCATCTACACAGAGCACCCTTTTTGCAAAAAAATCTACCAAAGCTTGATGAGCTTATAACCAATCCATTCCAATGATTAGGTCATACGCCCTGAGAGCAGTGACGTATACCTTCAACTTGGTAGTACACAATCCCATGTTTACTATACAATTATCAACACTAGGCCCTACCGCTTGTTTTTTCCCCGAAGCCATCTCGACTTGTTTAAAGTCATCCTGCTCGTAGGATGCCAACCCACTCTTTTATAATGCAGATAGTGAAATGAAACTATCTAGCACACCATAATCAAATAAAATATTAACATTGATATGATTTAGCGTACCTGATGACTCCACCACCGTGGATTGATGTTCAACCTGGCGAGTATTAATCGCTGCATAAATCTTGTGGCTGCTACTTGCTCTTCTTATCGGGGCCTTTCCTTCTCTATGTGCGAATCCTGATTGTAACTCTGGGCAGTCACGTTGGTAATGGGGTCCTCCGCACCCCCAACAGGTAACACACGATTGAACATGTGCACTATTATGTGACTATCTCTGAAATGAGTTCCTTCCCCTGGAACCCCTGCCCCTACTAGTTGTTCTGTGAGATGGTCGTGGACCTGTCTGCGTCATTGGTGATGAACATTATGCTGCACTCGCTACCATTGAAATCCTTGCAGTTACTATCCTTGGTGTGACTTTGTTACCATATGGAGGTGGCCTTGAGCCCCCTCCCCTGGAAAATGTCCTAGGGGCCTTCCCGATGAATCAATGATGATGCGAAAAGGTCGGTCTTGTACCTCCATTTAAGTTCATGTGTTCCTCCGCATAACACACATTTTCCACAGATTCCGCTACTGAAGACTGTTTCCACATCCACACCATAGCTCTTATATTAGGGTTCAATCTGTAGATGAAGTGCTCTGCCTTTCGTTGGTCATTATCCATATACGAAACATATTTGACCAATTCCATAAATCTGATCTCATATTTTTCTACAGTTCTGTCTCCCTGTACTAAGGCATAAAACACCCCTACCTGTTGTTCCTCATAGTAGGTTGGCAGATATTTCCTTCAGAACCTCTCCTCAAAAAGTTCCCAAGATACGGTGTCGAGGGTAAGATGCAGTTGTCTTTCCAGGTTGCCCCACCAGTTCAAGGCACTGTCTCTTAACTAAAAAATTGTTATCTTCGCCTTTGAGTTGGATGCATAGTACCTTAAGGCAAAACACCTTCTCATGCCTTCCAACCATGCTTCTACGCACTCACTGGCGCGACCCCCAGCAAACTCCAGAACTTTGATCTTCTACCATTCTCGAGTGATGTATTCGAGTGGAGGTCCTCCCCTTGAATCCCTTGACACTTTTGGATTACCCATTCCATATGGTGGCAGTTCCACTTTGATTCCTATCGGTTGTTTCTCTTTTAAAGTCTGATTTATGGCCTCCAACAAGCACAGTATGAGAGCTACTTCCGACGATGGTGGTGGCAGTGCTGGCGATGTTGGCGGTGCATGTGACGATGCTCCCCTACCTCGATTCCGTTGAGACCTAACCATCCTATATGATTTAACCTGCATCAACCAAAGTTACCAGGGTGAGTTGAAGGTCATTTCTCATTTGCGCAACTTAACTAGAAAACAAGGTTAGGCATAAGTTTTTCATTACTTGTATGTAAACAGACGTTACTCTCTTTAGGGGATTAGCTAGGTTAGGGATAAAGCGTCTCAGCTTGATTTCTTCGCCTAAGAAAATTGTTGACTCCCTTTCCGGGTAGCTACGCTAGCCTTGCGCCATACTTGCCACTTCCTCTAGCTTACTTTCCTAGTGTGTATGCCACCTCCTTCCTACTTGTCCTAGTCTAAGTCCTTTAAAACTTTTTCTTACAACTAAATATCCTTCGATGCTTGACTCGTGGGCTCTCCTTGGTGCGTTGGTGTTTGGTTGTTTCTTAAGGCTTGGGCGAAGGGTAGTCATATGATGTAGTGAGCCCGAGGCTATGCATTGAAGCTTGGTGCTTGTGCGCTGGGATTTGGTTCTTAGCTCGTGGACTTGGAGATTGGGCCTCGAGCACAATACTTTGAAATTTCTTATTAAATTAATCACCCTTATACATTATTAAATTTCTTATCAAGTTAAAGACCCATAGTGTGGTGTAGTGGTTGGCACAAATGTGTGGGGCCTTTGGGCTACTTGGAGGTCATGAGTTCGACTCTTGGAGAGTCAAATAATATTTTATAAATTTTTCTACTTATACACTAATTAAGCCTAATTAACTCAATTAAGTTTATACTATTTTAATGAATTCAAATAAGTAAATATATAAAAGAAAAAAATGTAAAAACAAATATAAAAAATGAAATAAAAAAGTAAAAAATTAAAATAATATTTATATTTTAATTTATGTTTTATGATTACATTTGTTTTAAAAGTTATTAATATACAAATATATACAAATATCTATATAAAAAAAAACTGTATACACAGATCTTAATTAAAATAAAAAAAAAATAAAAACAATTAATAGAAAAAAACAACTTGAATAACCCTGGGTCATCGTGGGACCTCGCATGAGGCCCACGTGCCCCCTTCCCTCTTTTTTGACTGTCCAAACTTAAAATAAAATAATAGTAAAAATATAGAAGGCTATACAAACCCTAAACAAACCCTAACCCAAATTCATTCCTGTGTTTCTAATTCCAGAACACGGTTTTCCTTCTCATCTCAGTGCTTGGGTATTTGGTCTTGGCTTGGCTGAGTGCCCGATTCACTTGGCTTGACGTATTGTGCAAGAGAAAATGCCTCTTGCAGTCTCTTCTCTTGGTCGTGGCTTGTTTGACTCGGCGCTTGTGCGTTTGGGCATTTGGGTGTTGGCTTATATTTTTTTTTTTTGTTTCAAATGCATTTTCCACAAAGTTTTCATCGTGGGATCCTCCTCCTTGAAAGCTTGGTGTTTGGAAAAGGGATTTGTGTTATATGGCAGGTGCTTGGCTATTTCTAGAGCCATTTCAGAGGTTGTGTTGTTTTGTGGACTTTGCTATGGCGGGGGCGCTTGGGCGTTTGGCTTGCATGTTTTTTTTTTTCTTGATTTATTAATAAAAAAATTAGCTTTCTATTTGTGCAGCTCGCGGATCCTCGACTGTGGCTAGGCACTAATTTTAGGTTGTGTTAAATTTTGGACGCATTTTGCAATGGAACTGTCCTTGTGGGTTTTCTATGTGTAAGGTTCTATCCCCATTGTTCCGTCGGTTCAGGTTCACCAACCCTAACTTTGTGCTTTAGATACCTCACTTCACTCTTGGAGAGAAACAAGCTAAACAAATCCGAATGAGGTAAGTGATCCAAGTGGTAGTATCCCTTAGTTAGCATCTTTGAGAAGAGAAAGAGAGATGGCCCCCCTACCAAATAAGAAAACCTTCAAAGTTTTCCCAAGAGGGGTTGAGAGGCTCTCCACTACGATCTTGACTTATGGTTTCGGTAAACCTAGAACTCGACCTCGAATGGAAATGTTCCTACCTCGACGGTATGGAAGAAAATAATGCACAAGTGTTATATACGATTATTCACTATTTGAGTGAGGTTCATACGACAGTCTGACATATATAATGCCAAGAAAGAGGTCAGTGCCTATGGCTCCTCCTTCATAATTCGATGCTTGGTATTGGTTGCAGGACTTTGATATGTGTTATGTTGTTGAATTTCCTTCGTGGCCGATAGTTGAGGGACTTAGTTTGAAGATTGGGCACCAATATCATGTCTGTTCATATCACTGTTGGGTGGATATTTCCCTAGGGTTTGAATTCATGATGTCTGATCTTGTTTGAGGTCTTTCTGATGCCATTTTCTTTATCTGGATCACCTAAACAAGCCAAACGCTAATATCACTAACTCTAGAATCACAACTTGGTTTGTTCAAAAGATGAATACCATGGATTGGGCAAGAGGTGATGATCATTGATAAATAATGGAAGAGAGAATGGCTTGTGGTGGACAAATGAATCGGTTTGTTAACCTTTTACTTTCTTATTCCTTTTCTTTATTGAAGAGGTCGATTACTGGAGCTTCAACCAAGATTTTGCTGGTTATCTGAATATTCGACTCAGTTTGGCATTTCTCCGGTTAGTTTGGGGAGGAAACATGCTTCTTCTTTTTTTGTTTCTGCGATTACATTTATTGTTATATCCATTCACCATTGTGTGAAATAATTATCACTATCGTCTGCAATGTAACGACTTCATCCCATAGGACATCATAGTTGGAAATAGTGAAATGAGAGCCTCATTCGATTATGAGAATACTGAGGAGTTGCTTGGCCCAAGCAAAAGGTTACACAGTCACTATCATTGCCTAGGTATATTTTATGTATTTATTGTTTTGCATTGACATTTTGTACAATACAAATATGGTTAAGACATGCCTTTCGACTTGTTTGAAATCCCAGATGATGAAAAAAAAAAAGGTATTGAATCTTATATTATATTTGGTTAATTATGTTGGCAAGAGTATAGAACTTTATTCTTAACTTATTTAGGCAAGTTTGAATTTGATAGGGAATATATTTGATTTGAAGAAAATAATAATAGTTCAAAATAGATTGCTCTCTTATTTATTCTGTCAAAGGGTTTAATTGAAGAAGATGTTGGAATTATTGATATGTAGTAGTTTCCTTTCCATTTATGAAAGTTGTTGGGGAGGAAACATGTGATAAGAAACATTCCCGAGTGGTGATTATATCTATTTTATCATCTTGGCATGGTTAAATTCTTTCCTTTGACATTGCAGTATCTAAGAAATAACATATTAAAAACAGATGGAAATGTGGTGCTTCTTTTGGATTGCAGCGTAACATGTGTTCCTGCTTTTTATTACTTTTTCTATATTCCTTTTTTTTTTTTTTTTTATCTGTGCAAAACAAATTTGTGTGCTTGGCTTGCAGGTTAGGTGGAGCTGGAGCTTGGCCTAGATTTTTCTAATTAAAGGTTTCAGGGCCCCTGGACTACTAGATTTATCTAATTTATGGGTGGGTATAGTTCCATTCTTACGTTGGGTAGGTGGGTAGGTAGGCCCTTAAGGCTCCAGTGCTTCAAACTGGAGCTTTGATACCATGTGTAGAGACCTAACTTAATTAAATCAAAATAATTCATACAATTAAACATATAATTCATTTCTCAATGCATAAATAATTCATTCACCATCATATAAGCATAAATATTCAACATAAATTAAAATTTATCCACAGCATGAATATAACTCAACAAACTCATCATTAAAATACCTCCTTCTGATGCTAAAATCTTGCTTGTCTAGTTTTCCTCCCTTCTGCCATGCCCAACTTACTACTTGACCAAACCCTACCCAAACCGACTAACCACCCAACCAGCTAGGAGCAGCCTGTTCGGCTCCCTATCTCTAGGATACTGAAAGGAATCCTAGCCCCCATGCCCAAAACCCCTAGCAACTCGGTGACCCCTGCAATGGTTCACCAAAAACCCCCAAAACCAAACTCCCCACGCCAGAGATATGCCACCGAGAATATATCACAGAAATGTATGCCACAGAATTATCCTCCTCCCAAAATGCTTCCTTCCCCCCAAAATATTCCCCCCTTTCCCGTAGTACTCTTCCCCTCATATCCCCCCTTCACCGACTCTCCTCCCCTTCAATAATTACCTTATCCTCCCCATTAATACCTTATCCCCTCCTTTATTATATTATACCCTCCTTTATTATCTTATCCCTTCCTTTACGTAAAGTTTCATAAGGTATTAAATTAAAGTTATTAAACCCCTTAATGCTTTGCCTAAATCATTGAATGTGTTAATTAATTAATTAATTAATTAATTAATTAATCAATAAACAGTTATAACAATTTAATTAATTAATTAATATTATTAATACTAATCATTGTTTAACTAAAACCGTATGAGGACAATTAATTATCTAATTAATTATAGTTAATAATCCCTATGAAACTTTTAACTAGGGTTGTTACATTAGAGACAAGAACAAATGGATGATGTATCATGAATTAGCCTTGAGGAAACCTATACTCTATCACAACATTAACTTCATGTCTTGCATGTTTAGGATTTTGCAGGCCATAGTGTCCTAACTAATTGTCTTATGGAATGAAAAATCTCTTATTATCATCCTTAGATAAAGAAGTGTTAATCCATGAAATATAGTTTGGTATGTTATTCCATGCAACATTTTTGAGCTCCCTACCATGGAGAAAAATGAGAGTGGATGTCATTGTATTCCTCATGCAGGAAAAAATATGATGCAATATGCTTCTAGAAAGTGTCAAGTGTGTAACAAACTTAATCCATGGAACCCCATGCCTACCAAGGCATCCAAGCCTAAAATATTATGCATAGCTCTTCTTATATGGGAGGTGTTAGTACATGAGACATGGATCTTCTTATATGATTACCATCCTCTCTACATGGCTTGGGGATATTTTCCGTGGATGGAATAATTGTAAAATAAAATACAGTAACTAAATTGATGGACTATGTCGGATTGTGTTACAATTATAACAATTGGATGTGGTTGGTCGGGTACATGCAAAGTATGCAGAGATATGCACTCCCCGCAAATTATATACAGCTAATAAACAAGGATAAAAATAAGGGAGAGACTATCTATATTGATGGAAGGCCTAAAGCTTCTAGTAATATCGTAGGGTTTATAAACATCACATGACCCGGGACAACAAACAAACAACCGAATTGCATATTTGAGGGACGTGAAGAGAATCGAGTAGTCCTGTGCGCAAGAAAAAAGATAACTCCTAAGAAAGAGTTATTAGTGGATTACCATTTGAATCAAATAGACACATTGACTAATAGTGTGAAGTTTCTTATGCAACACCTCTTTAAGAAACCTCTACTTATTGCATTAAATTTTTTTATTATCTTTAACATTGTTGTAAATACTATCGTTAACATTGATTTTTTGTTACCATGAATAATTTTTTTAATATTTGGGGGTTCTAATTATATTATAATGTGGTAGGATGATCATGGAAAAGGGCCAACCACAGAACATGTAAATGATTATCAATTTCCACTTTCATTTTATGTTGTTTTTATTATTTTCTTATATAATTCTATTGAAATAACATTATTTTTCTGAAATTATATGTAGTCAGCAAGCCATGTGGATCATGATTCCACCAATGACGAGGGGTTTTATTCTTGCACTAATCCAATGGTCTCAATAAATAAAAAAATCATTAAAGCTAACAAGGAACGATTTATCTTGTTAGATCGTCAAGAACAAACTCCGTGCATCAAAGAAAGGATCAAGATCCTTATGTCACAACTTAACACATATAAGGTAATAACCATAATTTATTTTATTTTTTGTTTAATGCACTCATATGTTCAATTATGATACTTTTTTCTTTAACTTTTACATTATATCACAAAAAAGCATTTTCTTTTTAATAAAGGAATATTTGGAGCCTGTTCAACCTGGGGTTTGTAGTAGTGGTTCTACAGAGATGCTATAGAGTCCTGATGCGGGTGGTCATACAACTGCCAGAGCACTATTTACTTTTCCATATTCCACACCTCATTTATATAGGATCCATGGCACACACCGACATACATCCACACATCGATCAGAGTCTAGAGAGGGTGGCAGATATGAGGATCATAGTGATGTGGTTGATATGGACGCATTTCCTGGAGATAGACGTGTGAAAAGCACGGGGACCCTTCCGTGCACATTTTTGGTCTACAATAATGGAATTCCATTAAAACAATCAAGAATCCTAGGTAGTTTTAATTCATATTTTAATCATTTAATGTTGTCCTCCTACAAAAATCATCTAGATTATTAATTTTAAATTAATGATCATGTCTTTTTGTGTGTAGGAAATGACCTTTTTTATAGGCACATAGAGAGAAAGGCCTTGTCTATTTTTGGGGAAACCTTACACATGAGGTGGAATTGATGGAATTCCAACCTCAAAAAGGAACTTATGGATTATCCGGAAGGCCTCTTTGGTGTAGGCACGTTCAATACAAAAGAGGTCACATATGTAGCCAGTGAATATTTAAAATATACCTGGGATGTTTATAGATGAAGCTTGGCAAGAAATCCTAGGTATGAGCATCCTCCCTCAATTATAGAGAGAGAGTGGAAGGTGATCATTGATGATGCAAAAGAGAAGATTTTGAGAAAATCAGGAGAACACATAACTAGTACACCAAGGTAAATTACAATTTTTTGAATTCAATACTAGCTTTATGTTTCTTTAGATATAAATAAAAGTGTTGTTATATATAACATACTTGAAAATTTTGATGATAGGTTTCCTGACACTTCGAAGGAAACCAAAGCAAGGATTGCCAAACATGGCCAACACAAGCTAGACCCGAGCGACTACTTGAGGTTATAGTCACAAATTGTAAGTACCCAGACATCTTAAGAATATTAATTTTATCACCTTACAACTTTAAGGTAATTGCAACCAAAAACATTAAAAATCCATACCCTTATGCAATGTAGGGTGATGAATTTGGAACTGGAACCACGGAGGAAGACCTCCAACCTGGTTACAAGTACATTTATAATGTCGTGGTTGATCGAAGAAAAAGCATGGGGCAGACCCCAAGATCCAATTTGCTGGATAAGATAAATAAAAATCAGTCCACATTAACCTTTCTTTACTTATAAAATACGTAAATGTTTGATATCGTCCATAATTTAATGTCTTACTTTGTTTTAATTAGGGAAGCAACACTATCAACCCTACCACTAGTACTGAACAACAGAGCATTTATAGTGAAACTTATCTAGAAGATCATGGTTCTCCCCAATAGCCCCATTCTAGTGAGGTGCAGCCCCAAGATGTTCCTATGAATGAGGCCCATAATGGTAAAATGTCTATATATTAATCATATACTTAATAATTTTTTACTTATAAATTTTGTACTTATAAATTTTGACGTTTCAATGGAAGAGAATGTCATAGATGATCATCCTCGACCTGAAGATCAGGTGAATGGGCCAAGAACCATTCCAACGATGCCGACTAGAGGACCAGGTAAATAATTACATTGTAGAGTTTTTTTTTTAATATTAATGAACTACTTCAATGATATTTACAAATTGGCCATATAAATTCAATATTTTTTATTTTTTTAGGTGATGGCCCCTCATAGTAGAATCTACATCATGGGTACAAGACTAGACGTACTTGGCATGAAAGGACTGAAACAACATCATCTTCTGAAGAGCACCTAGTAAACGAAGACATGGACATTGATGATTTGCTTAAGCACTAGAAAGAAAAAAAGAAGACTAAAAGAAATTCATGATGTCATGTAATAATTTTATAAGACAATTAGATTGTAACACCCCTCCTAGCTAAGGACGACTACCCTGACATCAGGTGCAATTTTTTTTGTTTTAACCGTGTGTGCGCGCGTGTAGAAGAACAACCCTCTCGATCCTACATGACCACTCGAACCAACAGGACGCAAGTAGGACAA
>ML830338.1:55436-92533 GCA_009831015.1 Picea engelmannii | reverse complement strand
TGTGCACAGTAGTTGTTTTTTGGGTCACAGTGGTCATTTGGTTGGTGTTATTTCCTTTTACATAATGGTTTTATGGATTACTTGATTAATTTTATGAACATTATCCGCTCTCTTTCCCTATCATTATTTCGTTTTTCGCTAATTACATCCCCATCGCCTTCCCACATTCATTTTTCACTCCCTATTATAAAATTTAATTACAGTCAAGAAGAGTTTTGTATTAAAGCAATTTGAAGTCGCATTTTCTCGATTGGATCACAGTGATATTTTATTTGGTTTGCATTACAGTTGATTGTTGTTTTCTTTGAGCAGTAACCATGTTTCTTTTCTCCCTCATTTTATCAATTTTCGCTCAATACAAACCCCTTGTATATCCCAGAATCTTTTGTTCACCCATTGCTCATCGACAACAGTTAAACAATTTGTATGGATTGGATTGCATGAGTCTGATATGTTGTTGAGCCAAAATCTATTTTATATTTTCAAAGAGTTGTCATGTATGGTTGTTAAAAGGACTATTTGTTAATAAATCATGCATGCAGGAATGAGGGTTTTCAGCCGAGGTAGCCATGGCAGAGGCAACCGAGGAAGAGGTAATTGGAACAGAGGCCCAAGAAGGCCAAGATTCTCCATACACTTTCATGATGACTCGCAAGAGTTATGCGAGTTGATTCAGACCGGATTTTTCAATTGGATTGGGAAAGGTGTGGTCCAATCTAGGCCTGAAAGGCCTCCCTTCCAAGCTCCACAAGCCCCTGGTATTTCCTTTCCCCCTCATGTCTCATTGCAACCCGAGGTTCCCAAAAACAACGGATGGCAAGAGATTGTCCACCCAAGAGTCTCCCAACATCATGGCTGGCCCAATTTGTCCTTACCTACTCCCTTGCATGTTAACCAGATTGTCCAAGCTGCACCTGTCCACTCACCAGTTCAATCCTCTCATGCTAGCAAAAGGTTGAAAATTGAGGCCTACCATGCCCTTGACAAAGGAAAAGCCAATGCTTCCCCTTCCTCACCCTCCAATGGCTCTAATAAATCCGTGTCTTCCCGGATGCATTTGAGTGATGATTGTTCTCACGTGATCAGCGAGATTAGGCCTAAAGGCTCAACGCAGCCAAAGGCAAATTCAAAAAAATCGAAGGGTGACAGCGGCAATCAAGGAAATATTGCATTTCAAAGTGGAAAATATGGTTTTTGAGTTTTTATGTTATTTATTGTTGATGACAGTTGACTTCAAAAGTTTTGGATAGTATGTTTTCTTTGGATATATGAGTAATATATTTTTTGAAAATAATTTCAAATATCAATGAGCTAAATTGTCAAATGTTAATGTGATGATAGGAGTCACAAGGAGGGGTGTTTTGCTTAATCAACCAGTTATGTTATGATTGTTAAGAAGCTAAAGGGAGTCACAAGGGGTCTCACCTACTAGTTATTATTTATTTATAACCCTTATTATGATTATTACTTTTCCCCCTAACTAAAAAGTTAGTTGAGTCTTTAGTTAACTTAACTAATGAGGTAGTTCAACTACTTCAACCAATTCTAATTTGCTTAAAGGAAAAAGGAAAGGGAGGAACAAAGGAAAATAGAAGGAGAATCATACTAAGGTTTTCTCTTTGAGTTTATGTTGAGATAGTTCAGTTTTCATTCATTCATTAATTTATCACAGGCCTAATTTGTTTTTATGATAGCGAGGTCTTATTGTAGACAGCAAGATTCAGGGCTGAATTACATTATTCAGACACTTGTTTTTCAGAGGTGTTGATTTATCTTTGATAGTCTGTGTAGACTTGTCTGTTTGTGAATTAGTTTTCATGACTGACAAAGGCTATTGTGCATAGTCGAGTGGGCAGCAACCTGTGGCAAGTTGATCTAGCTTTTAGAGTTTGGTTTTTATTTTCTGTCAAAGGTCCTTTTGTATGTTCCATCGAGGATGTCTAAGTTTGACTTTGGTCCGAAATTTCAGCATGAAATTTTGTAAAAAAATGACTCTTTGGTGAATTAGAATGAAATAAAGGATTGATTTATGTCTCATCTGTCTTGATTATCATCTTGGTGTCTTTACTTCTGTCTCTACATTTATTTCAACAACTGTTATATTCAAAAAATCATATTAAAATGAATTCTCCAACAAGCTTTTAATTGTGAAAAGACTAGCCTAAGCACTTGTAATCAATACTTGTGAGTTAGGATTTTATTTTTGATAGTTATAAACATAGGGTGATATCCCGTCTATTTTTCTTTAGCCAAGCAGAATCTGAAAATGCTTGAGTAAGATCATTTCATATATTTTCCTCAACACCCCGCACTTCTCCTTGTAAACTTAGACTAAATGGTTTTCGTAAAGGTAGAGTATGAGTCCAACAACACCAATAATCAAAAAGGGGAAGTTTGATATCACATTCAAGGTAATGGGCACCCCGAAAAAATTGTGTTGGTCTGCAAAATTGTGATACTCCTGGCACTGTGGAATGACTGGCATCGCGACCATCAGCGCAATGAAATAGAACAAGGCAATGCACCACACATTTATGCATTCAAAATTTCAGGTCTTGAGAAAATACAGAGGAGCCATACACAGGCACGCCCTCACTCCAGAGAGCTCTTGTGGCAGTGGGTTACAAGAATTGCACAACCAAAAGCAAACATTCCATAAGCAACCATTGATTTGATTACAAGGAAGAGACAACGCTCCAGGATTAGAGGGAACGCACAATACGACCACCAACAATGGGAATACACTACAGTAGCAAGGATTCGATAACTCAGAATGATCGTGATGGGTGCACCGTCCATCTGAGGAAGATAACAGTAAAAACGCAAATCGATAATCAAGTGTAAACCATTCTCCCATTTTATAACTTTAAATAAATATTCAATGGTAAATCGACTTCAATACTCATAATAAAAATAATATTCAGTTGATCTCCATTAATAATAACTGACATAAATTGAAATTTGGAATGGTAACCACCGCCATTTGTATCCACTACTACGATAATAAAAAGCTACCACCTACATCTATAAAATGAGGCATGCCCAAGCAAAATACAACCAAACTACAATGCGATTTTAATCAAGGCAAATTTATACTGACTGGTATAAAAGACTAATATAAATGTGATTCTAAATAAGGCGATTTTATACTGACTGGTATAAAAACTGATATAAATGTGATTTTAAATAAGTCGAAATCAAGTGACTAGTATAAAATTTAAACATGGTGATTTTAACTGACTGGTAAAAATGAAGAATATGTAAGGAATATCAGCGATTTATCAACATCGAATCTGCATCTAGATTTTCTCCGTGGAGAACAATAATAAAAATAAAACGCAAAGAATCAATACGCAGAGAATCAATACCACTCTGAGAATCAAACGCAGAGAACCAATGCAACTATGAGAATCAAACGCAGATAATCAATGCCACTCTGAGAATCAAAACATAGAGAAACAAACGTTGGTGAACTGGAGAGAATAAACGCCCAGGAGAGAATTCCTTGTTGGGCAAAGAAATGATCCTACATTTATTATCCATGCACAGGAAAGCAGGGCATTTGAATCAAAATCCTTAACATCGGAGTGAAAGGCAGTTGATTCGGCTCCTGGCCGACTGCTCGGGCACGGACTAATAACTTAAAGGATAAAGGGATTACATTGATAACAAAATTCTCAAGGAAGTTTATGGCAATGAAATCGTCATCCGGATACAATAAAATAAACAAGTGTAAAATTAAATTTTAATACCAGTAACAACTTTAAAAGCGTACCTTTACTGACGATGAGGCGAAGATGTTCTCCCGTGCGTTCGCTCCATTCAGATCCCGCTTGTCGACCGATGAGACCTCACCAATACCTCACAGCCAACGCTAGGGGTACTATTCTTCTCCCTGAGCCCCCCGAGCCGCAAAGGGGCCACGCACACAATACCAGAGAATGCTAACACTCAGCTCGCCTCGCAAGGTCAAACTACCACTCATTACCCGAGCTGGGTATCCCAACTCCCACATAAGAAACTCAGTCAAGATAAAATTCGGCAGCGTGACGTTACGCAAGCCAGATGTGATCCATACTCCTCCTCTGCCATCCTTTTTATAGAGTTTTCAACTAATTAGTTTCCCAAAATTCTCATTAGATTCATTTTTCATTTAATTAATTTCTAAAAACCTCCCCCATACACATGTTGCATGATCCCTTAGTTGCACCAGAAAAACAATTTTATTAATTAATTAAATTTGTCTAATTCCCTCACCCACCTAAAAACGTTCATCGGTGTCTCATTATTCCCTTACAATTCTTAAATGACTTACATCTTACTTAACTTAATTCCTAGTTGAGTTCATAAATAGAAAGTTTCAAAAGCTAGATTCCTTACTGAGTTAGACATTCCCCTTTTTCTTTAAGTTTCCCCCTTTTCTTTAAGTTTCCCCTTTTTATAACTAAATTCAGAATTAGCAGGTTTAAACAAAAACAACCAAATACCCCTTTTATTAATTCAACCTTTATTAAATTTCCACTTTAATTATTAATGCTTGAATTTTGTAATTAGTTATAAAAAGAACCTTTAGTGAATTAAAATTTTATAAAAAGAACCTTAGTGAATTAAAATTTCCACTTTATCTGATTATATGTCTAATTAGTTTTTTTTTGTTCTAAGGTTCTACTCCGACCTAGGTTTTGAATTCACTAGGCTTGGCAACAATTCTTAAGAGAAAAATTAGTTATTAAACTTTACTTATCACATCATTCATTTTAAGGTCGACCAGGTTTTAAGGAGGCATAGTTTTAGGCATTAGGTTTATTAACTTATCATAGTTAAAAATCGTGGTGTGCCCTTCGGGACACATTATGTGCTCCAAGGGTGCCACTCACCTCTCTCTGTTTTCTTTGCGCGACGTGCCCTTCAAGACGCACTACGTGCTCCAAGGGTGCCACTCGCCTCTTGACTGAATTTGGTAGACGTCAAACCCCTGGAGTCAATACTCCATCAGGTGATCTTGTGGGAGACTAAGGGTCTCTAAGGAATAAGGACCCTGCCTTATAGCGCGCCCCTTAGAATCATCGCGAGTGACTATCACAGTCTGCCCTCACGGCATCGTGGGTCTTCGTGAACTAGGTAATCGTTAACCTACAGTTCGAGCCACGGCGGGAGTGCTAGTAGGTTGTGGCAGTATTGTTGCCACACCTCTCCCTCAATGTATCTGGTTGTCGTGCGTGACCCCTTTACTCCAATTGTGAGTCTTGTCGGCAAGTTATCGTCAACCTGCATCCATCAACGAATCATTTCAGCAAAAACAATCAACATCATAATATCTAATCATATGTACATATATCACATCCACAACATTTAAACCCTAACAGTCCACTCCCTGACTCGATCCAGAGTCCAAGGGGTTTCATCGATGCATCGGCATCCTCAACGTCCAGAGTCCTGCACACTCAGGAGAACCCAGTCAATAGCACATGTCGATGTAAATACAACAAAATAACATAACGTCAAATCCACAAGGTCTCGTAATCATAATCAAACAGCCAATAGTATAATGACTTGGATCACTTGCACACAAGTGCCCTCAAAGAATAAGTCCGCTCAGTGCGCGCAAGAGAGGGATGTTACATACACTCCTTGTTTTTAACTTTGTCCCGAAGTTTCACAGTATAAAAGTGTTGAAATAAAGTGTATCACAGTATCATATGTCTAGCTATCAAACAAAAATGGGAACAACGGACGCATATCATATGCGTCCTCCCAGGTTGTCAAGTGTGGACTATAGTTGTCCCACTGCACCTTGACCTGATCTACTATTCGACATCATAGTTATCGAATGCGATGGTTCAGGATGTGGATTGGCTCCGCCATAAAAGCATCTTCGTCTGATACCTGCAAGGAACTCATGTCAATAACATGTGTAGGATCACTAACATAATGTCTCAAAACAGAGACGTGAAAAACATCGTGCATACTCCTCAAAGAATCAAGCAAGGCTAGTCGATAGGCCACGGGCGCCTTCTTTTCCACAATCTCGAAAGGTCCCACGAACGTAGGAGAGAGTTTAGCACCCTTCCCAAACTTGATTGAACTCTTATACGGTTTCACCCACAAGAAAACTCGATCACCAACTTCGTAACTATGATTGACACGACGCGCATCAGCATAACTCTTATGTTGATCCAGCACTTCCTTTATCCTTTGTCTTAAGGTTTACATTTGGTCTTCCATTTCTTGGATCGCTTCAGGTCCCACCAGGACCCTATCCTCAAGTCGATCCCAACTCAAAGGCGTCTGACACGGTCGCCCGTAAAGAAACTCCAAAGGTGCCATCTTAATGGTGCTTTGATAACTGTTGTTATAAGCAAATTTTACGAGTGGCAAGAATTCTTCCCAACGCTTATATTGGTCCATCACGAACATACGCAACATATCCTCCAAGATTTGGTTTGTTCGCTCGGTCTGTCCGTCTGTTTTCGAATGATATGCAGTACTAAAGTTAAGTTGGGTTCCCAAGGCCTCTTGAAAACTAGTCCAAAATCATCCGGTAAACATTGATCCTCTATCGGATATAATCCTCTTAGGCATGCCATGCAGCCTCACAATCTCACTGATGAAAACTCTAGCTATGTCAGGTACCTGATATGTCGTACGCACAGAAATAAAATGAGCACTCTTCATTAGAGTGTCGACTACCACAAAAGTTGAGTCGTGTCTCCTTGTTGTTAGTAGCAATCCAACAATGAAATCCATCGAAATGACCTCCCATTTTGATTCTGGAATAGCGTGTGGTTGTAGTAATCTTGTCGGATGTCTATGTTCAGCCTTCACCAGCTGACATTCTAGACATCTTGTCACGTAGTTGACTATATATGCCTTCATTCCTTTCCAGAAGAATAAGGGTTTAAGGTCTGCCCTCATCTTCGTGACTCCGGAATGAGCCATATACACTGCTCTATGAGCCTCGTTTAGGATCAAACTCCTCAACTCGTCGTTGGATGGTACGTAAATTCGATTTTTAAATCTCAATAATTCGTCGTCATCCAACGTAAATCCTTCGAATCTTTGTACCATCATTATGTTTTGTCCGATAAAATCCTTGACCTCCTTGTACCAGTCATCATCATGCTTGTTGACGATTAAAATTATCAACGAAGTTTTGCCCGCAAAGTGTTGCTTAAGCCTATTATTCAAAAACTAAATAATACTAGTAGGTGGGACCCCCTTTAACTATGGAAGATCAGATCTATTCATTTTTTATGTTGTGATGATGTGTGACACGGCTTACATGATTTGATGAGATCTTGTTGTTATCGGTTATTATTTGAGCTTATGAGTGGTCGATTACTTATGTTACTACAACCTATGCTATTCATTAATATCATTGCTATCTGTGATTATCGCACCTGCACAACAAGCATGTTAGTGAAATTACATGAAGGACAGTTTTGAGAAAGGCAGAAATACTATAACAAATGCAAAGTAAAAAGGGATCTAACTCTGCAATTTTATTATACCACATACAAACAATTGGAAGGAAATAGGGAACAATGCAACAGTGGCAAGGGTGAAGAATTTAAAACTATCCTATATACTATACTATATGCATGAAAGACTTAATGGTTATGGTAAATCATAACTAGCATTTTATTGACATGCGATTTAATTGAGTTATGTGGCCGATATATATGTGGTATCTTTGGATAAATGGATGTTGGTGGTTTATTTGACAAAGTGATTTGCTTGGGTTGTATGATGTGAAATGAAATATGGTGGTAGCGCTACTGGCTTTTAACGTGACGATGGTTTCGATACATGGTTTGATTAATGGTTAATGAAGAATGTGTTAGCATGTACTGTTGAATTAATGAGTTGTGGGTGGAGGTGACGTGCATTTACTGTATGTCACCTTTACTCCTCCTGTTAGTCGCCACCCTAATCGGGCTATTGTTCGATCTTGTTGTTGTGGTTATGCTTCAAATTTTTGGCAGGGAAGGAACCGCTCGGTCAGCGCTCATTTTAAGGAATTTGATTACAGGATGATAGGCATAAAGGCTCTGCACAGCCAAAGGCAAATTCAGGAAAATCAAGAGGTGACAGCGGCAATCAAGGAAGGGTTGCATCACAGACTGGGAAATATGGTTTTTGAGTTTTTATTGCATCACAGACTGGGAAATATGGTTTTTGAGTTTTTATTATATCTATTGTTTATGACAATTGATTTCAGGGATCTTTGGACAGCATGTTTCTTTTGGATATATGAGAGTTATTTTTGAAGTAATTTCAAATTTCATGAGTTTAAATTGCCAAAAGTGAATATGTTGATCAGAGGCACAAGGAGGTGTGTTTTGCTTAACTAATGGTTATGTTATGCTTATCCTGTGTATTTTACGCTTCGTTCTGCACGGTTATCGCTATCTCATAATGAATTGGGTTAAATATTTGGAAAGATGGCTTCATACAGTTTGTTGATATATTCACATTATTTTGGTAAAATCTTAAGGTGACTAAATTTAGGGCAGGTCCTAGAACCCACCTATTGTATCTCTCCATGCAGCATAATCAAAGGGTGGGCAAAAATAATTAGCTACGTTGTCACTAATAGCTATGGTATTTGGTATCACAATACAAGTTTTCCATCCTCAAATCTTGGCTTTTGTTTCAATTTTTAAGGCTGGGCAGGGAAGATCACATTCTTGGGATATACATATAGGCGGGGCAAAAGGTCGAATCACTGCTCTTGTGAGCAGTGAACAAGCTTTTATAGCGTTTGTTCGCTTTGCAGAGTTAAAAAATATTTTTAACTAGTATGCCTAAAACCTTATCGTAAAGACATTGTAAGCAACACATTAAATTTTGACTCATTAAAATCTCTTGGTAATTCTTGAAGACTAATGAGGAAGCGCGAGGGCCAGTTGTGTATTTCCCCTGCATTGATACACTTAATCCTATGTATTTTAGGCTAGGTTCTGTACAGTAATCGCTACTTCGTTATAATTTGATTAAATATTTGGCAAAATGGCTTCATCCTTTAAAATGACAGCTTGGTATACTCATATTATTTAGGTAAAAATGTGGGTGGACCAAATTTATGGCATGAACCACCGAGCGAATTAGTTACAGCCTCCAAGTATTGTATCTCTCCATCCAAGCTTATCGAAAAGTCTGTAGAAATAATTGGTTAAGCTGCCACTGATAGCTATAATAACTCGTGTCGCAATACAAATTTCCCAACCTCAAATCTTACCTTTCGGTTCTAGTTATTGGGGTTTTATACTTAAGGTCCCAACTCCAGAGAGTTTGGTATTTCCAAGTCCTGGAATTTCTAAGCATTTACATCGTTTTTCTTGTATGTTTTTAACATGATTTGCCAGCCAGAGTCCTTAATTTCCATGGAGTGCTTCCTCTATACACAGACAGTGGAAACTCCAAAATAAAGATAGACAATACTTGAATTAGGCCCATTTCACCCTGTTAGTCGATCAGGGTAAACTCATCAGCAGCCCATCCATAAGCTTCTTGAGGGTTGAATTCTTGAACCATGCTTGAACATTGTATTCATGTGGTAAAATGAAATAAAAGTTATAAGAGCTGCAACAAAATAATTAGTTAACCTAGTAAATTATTTTTCAAGCTATACAGCTGCATTTTGTCGGAGCCTACTGTAGATGACTTTCTCAAATGGACACAAACTAAGAACAATAAACCAAGTAATGATTAATGTCAGATCTTTATAATGGAAAAGAATAGTGCTAATATGGGCACCCATGGCCGAGCATAATTAAATTGAATGCCTCACGGTCTGTCTGTCTCTTTCAACGTTTAGCCATGTCTTCAATCACGTGTTTCTCCAGTGCTGCTTCATATCTGCAGAGTCTAAGTATAAGGATAGAGCAAGCAGAGAACAGTGAGTTACCCACCCATTGGTGTCCTCTTGTAGGGGCCACCCAGCAAAAACCCATAGTGTGCACCTATATGCTTATTCTTATTCAGGTTTTATATTTCAGACTCTGTGAATAAATGCACAGAGTCTGAAATATAAAACCTGAAAAGTTCAAACAAAAGCGTACACAAAGAATAAGAATATAGGAGAGTGGGGAACAGTGATTTATTCACCCATTAGTCTCCTCTTGGAGGAACCACAATGTTAATTTTAAATAATGGTAAGCAGATTCTGCAATCCAAATAAGAATCACTAAACGAGGAAACTTGAAACTGATAATGTCTATCAAAACTGTAAATTCCGAATACTAGATCCTACAAACACATCTCACTGACAATATAACAAGTACACAAATACGAAATCTCAATTGTGCATCTGTTTTTTAACTCGTAAAAAATTACAATGCTTATAGCTCGAAAACCAATCTCTTTGTATATCCACAGTGAAGACCCTGCCAACTTTTATAGAATAAAAAGGCTAGGGTTTACAAGGAAACACACTAATCCTAAGTGCCTAAGACACAGTGTCTAGGCCTGCATGAATAGATCACTGCGCCTATACTAGAATAGGACAAACCCTCATGCAGTGACCAACCCTCTCATTTTGGAATCTGCACTCTAATCTAAGAATGGAAACACTTCATAACTCATACGTGATTTTTCTAAAGCTAGAAAAGCAAACTGAAAATAGAAAAGGTACTTCCTAATTCTGAAGTGACAGCTAAATCTAAAACAACAACTAAATCTAGAAATATGCTAAAGTTTAACCCACATACAAGCTGTAGGCATGAATATGCCCTCTACCTTTCTACATAACTATAGCTCTCCTCCCAACGTAAACTAGTGCTGCAACATCATCAATATGCCTCCTTGTGTACACAAACCCCACGGTTCGATGGATCTGCTGATGCATGCCATCACTGTTGCACCATACTGAAGGAGAATTCGGAATGAGCAACACATATAAACTCTAGCGAAACCTGAGAGTGTGCAGAAGACAACCTTCAATTCACCAATTTCTTCTGCGTTGTATGTACCATTGCTCAGCAAATGCACTTGTTTCTTATCTGCACAAAGTCTGAAAATATTAAGAGCTCAAGGAGAAGTGTATAAATAACTATGAATAGATCAAAGCAAGAACGAGTGAGTTACCCACCCATTGGTGTCCTCTTGGAGGGACCAACCAGCAAAACCCAAGAGTTTGCAGAAGGCAGTGTTCAATTCACAAATTTCTTCCATGCTGGATCTACCACTACACAGCAAATGAATCGCTTCAGATCTGCACAGAGTATGTAAATATTAAGAGAGTTCAAACACAACCATATATAAATATAAAAGAATAGAGCAGAGCATCAATCCATGAGTTACCCACCCATTGGTGTCTTCATGGACGGACCACCCAGCAAAACACAAGAGTGTGCAGAACACACCCTTCGATTCACCAATTTCTTCTGCGCTATATCTACCACTGCTCAGCAAAAGGGCCATCATTACTTCTCTGAGGCACCAGGTCCATCATTACTTCTGCGCTATATCTACCACTGATCAGCAAAAGGGCCATCATTACTTCTCTGAGGCACCAGGCCCCTGCTGTTGAGTTGGTGGGTGTTGTGGAATACACAAAAGCTTGCGCTTGTGAGAGCACGGTAGAAATGATTTTCAAATTAGCCTCCTACAACATCTCAGCCTTTAAAGCTCAGAAACACATCGTGCGTGTTTCTGAAAAACTGGTAGAAAGGATCTTCAAATTAGCCTCTTCCAACATCTCGGCCTATGAAGCTCAGAAACACATCGTGCGTGTTTCTGAGAAACTGGTAGAAATGATCTTCAAATTAGCCTCTACCAACATCTCGGCCTTTGAAGCTCAGAAACACATCGTCCGTGTTTCTGAAAAACTGAAAAAACAACGAAAAAAAATCAAGAACGTGAAAGAACTGTTGCCTGGGTTGATGGCAACACCTGTGCTCGCAATTAAATACAATGGTTGGTTAAGAAAGCTAACTTCAAAGGCAGTTTAACCAAGATGGCGGAGATGGCTTAGATGGATGGTTTGCAGAGATAAATTAGATAATCACTTGATTAGGCAATCTCACAATGAAAACATCCATAGGCATAAATCATATAAAAAGAAGCAAGAAGCTTTACATTTAGTATCTGTTTGGGTGTGTAACTTAAAAAAAAACCTACTTAAAAAGAAAATAAGTCCTGAGCAATTTGCTTAATAGATGTGGCGTTAAAATAGATTACACAGATATTAATGAAAACCATTCCATAAAATCTAAGCAATTTGCTTAATAGATCTGGGGTTTCCAACTAATTTATTTAGTAGATCGAGGTAAGTTGAGATGGATCTATACTGCTGCCAATAAAAACACCATTCCAGAGAACCTCAGCAATCATTTAATAGATGGGGTTAGATTAAGATGATCTATTCTGATGCTAATAAAAACACCATTACATAGAACCTCAACAATTAGCTTTACAGATCTGGGGTTTCCTGGTAATTTATTTAATAGATCGGGGTTAGGTGAAGATGGATCTATGTTGATGCTAATAAAAACACCATTGCCTAGAACCTCTGCAATTAGCTTTATAAATTTGGGGTTTCGCAGTAATTTATTTAATAGATCGGGGTGCCTAGAACCTCTGCAATTAGCTTTATAAATTTGGGGTTTCCCAGTAATTTATTTAATAGATCGGGGTTAGGTTAAGAAGAACCTATGCAGATGCGAACAAAAACCATTCCATAGAACCTCAACCATCTCTATTCACTATAAACTTTATGGCAAGTTTCAAATAAGATGGAAAGAATGTTTACCAGTATCTTTCCTTTCGGCCTCAAATGGTAGGAGAACAGGTCGGACGCTAATGCTCGCCAGTTCCTTCTGGGCATAGCTATTAGCACTGCCTCGGCACTTTCTCATAAGGATCATAGTTTCCCGTCTCTTTACCAATAACAATACCGTAACTCTTTCTATGCAGATCATATCATAGACTGAACGGGAGGGCGCAGAGAAGCGGATTTATTGGGGAGAGCATTCGATTCCGCCGTGAAATGAGTCCAACGTGACCCTAATCGGAGCGGTCTTAAAATGGGTAAATACCGATGCCAGTAGGCATTTCTGGTTACGATAGTTTTAAACCCTCGTTTAAGCTGTAAATTGGACGGCCTTGTGGCTATGGTGAAATCAAGTGGGTCTAATTCATGTGGTTAGAAGATATGTCTGTTATTCATGTGGTTAGAAGATATGTTTGTTGTATTTTCTATTTGGTTTCTATTTTTGTTCGTATTATACAAAGTTTTGAGCTTCTACATAATCATGTTTATCTTGAGTACTATATTCTAAAAAGTGAATATTTTATTTTGTTCTTGTGAATTGGGTTTAGTTTAAGTATTTGAGAGGAGGAGTGTTATTCTCCCGACAAGGATCAATTCTTGTAAGTGACATGTTGAGTTCTTAATGAGTATATTGTTGTATTGGCCTTAAGTCCTGAAGAATCCAGTTTGCCTTAGGTACCATCCTCAAAATGAGGGAAGTGCCCTATGGATTTCCCCGGGATATATATATTTCAAAAAAAGAAACAGGAAGGGGGAAACATAAATGGCATCAAAAGTCATTAGGGTCACAAGTCTAGATTAGCGAACACATCTATAACATCGCCCCTTAAGATTGGCATGATGACACAAATAAGGAAAGTTATTATAAATGATATTTAACCAAGTAAATATCCCTCCTTTAATATACACTTGGGATAGATGTAGTGTAAAAGAGTCGAAATAAGCATTACAATAAACCCCCTCAATATCTGATTAGTTAGGGAATACAAAGATTACCAACATTGACAAAATATCAGATCATGACAAGGTGCAAAAGCAATTGCTCTCAATGGCGAGCCAATCTACGAAATTGTATACTCCAAAACTTCACACAAGCTTTTTTAATACAAGTAAAATAAATAGAGAGACCTCTTTGAAAATAATAGCCTCCAAAAACACCTTCACACAAACCTCTTTGAAACAAATGAAGCAAACACAAGGAACTTAAATCCAAATTTGAAAGAGTATATGAATGAGCAATTAGAGTGGGAACTCAAATCCACAATGTTACTAAAGAACAATCTCCACAAAATGGCATAATAGATAACAAAGAGGCTCTTGACGATGCTCTCATGACAATTATCAAGCACACCAAGAAACTTACCATTTTCTCATGACAATCAATAGGCTTAACAAGTGCTCCAAAGACCACATGCGACAAGATGGTCTTCTTATCATAAAGATGTCTTCCACATGCGCAACTGCAAAAAGGAAATAATAGAGAATTATTGTCATTAAAAAATATCAAACATGGAGATTGCTATTAGTGTCAATCAATCAAAGAGAGCAATAAGCATCATACAGAGATAGATTTTGTAGCATACTCGCTACTAACCCAACAAAATAATATGATACCCATTAAATATAAATGTGTGCACACTGATAAAACGTAGAGAGAACTAACATAAAATTTTAAAAACGTGAATACAATTATATTTTATGTGCACAAAGCATCATTTAAATACTCATAACATGGAATAAAATGCACATCAATTAAAACCCATAAATAAAAATAGTGAGCAGATATAAGAACACTTATCTTTGTAGCAAATACACAACCAGCTACAAAGGACGAACATTCCACCCAACCATAGACTTGTTGCTCAAGTTCCCTCAGCAACAAGTTATGCCCGACATGGGGCTACAAATCCATAAGAAGAAGGTGGTCCCTAAGGCTGGCTATTATCCCCTCACAACAAGCTAATTCCTACAACCATTCCAATCCACCAACTCTATTTCCCCTCAACCTACACTGACAACCCAAGGAATAGGATCTGCTTCTCTTCCATGCAGTCCCTCAAGCTATCCCACTTCCCTCTAAGGCTCTAGCACAAGTTGGCCAGGAAAATTCTCTCCTAGGGACTCCAAGAATTCCAGTTGTAATAGAATTCTCATATAAGCAACTCACTTGCTCACTTGGGTAAATTTCCTTCCACAAAAATCTCACTTACAAGCCCAACAACCTGCTTCCTCATGCATTTTACCAGCTCCAAGAGCTTTCCTCGATAACCACTATGGTTGTTTGCTATCTCCCAGCACTCCCCATGCATTTCCTCTCTTCTACCCTATTACCACTCAAACTCTTGCTAAGGGGAAAGTCTCGCCCTACGCAGGAGAGCTTAAGGGCGACTACTAAACAAGCCACCCACTATCACCTCAATGACCTTGCCTCTTCACTTTAAGTCTAAAAAAAGAGGATTCCTAACTTAAGAAGGATATTCGTAAAGGTCAAACTAAGTATAATCATTGAGTAGAGAAGGGAAGCTTCGAGACTTGTATGATTGAGCATTTGGCAATATTAACACTATCCACTCTCAAAACGTAAAAACAAGTCTAGGTATGATCCTGATTTATGAGCGGAATGAACTGATTAACAGACTGAATACAATAAACACGGAGATATGGAAAACAACATAGATGTCCAGTGAACAATATATTCTATTGAATAAATGAAATAGGTTGAAATTGTAAAACTGCAAAACTGAAAACAACTTGCTCGAATGGTGGTAGCTATCTCTGAGAAGAGATGTGGTTGTTACATGCATCCGTCTGAGAAGAATGGTTACAATGAGGCTCCAGAGGCCTTTTTAACATTACTCATGAATGTCAAAACCCTGGACATCCAAAAACCCAACCCTAGGAGATGAAACGCCAAAAGTTATGTGGGCCCATATGGGTAAGTTGGTACCTCAACTTCCCGGGGTCGTAATTTTTGCATACGGCCTCTGTTTTAGGCGAGTGATAGCCCGATGGAAAGGTCTTTTCGAGAAATATGCATTACGTCGTCAAACTTTAACTTTGTTTATATTTTGACTGTGGCAAGCCAAAAAAACATTGTTTAGGGCCCCAAAACGGCCCTGAAAGTACAGAAAGATGTGCTAACATGAAAACATACAAAATAAGCCAGTTGGATTAGGTGGGAGGCCACCAGTATCCACCTGGAAGATGTGTAGGGATTCAGACAACCTCGGAAGTGTAGAACCCACAATTACAAATAAGTATAGAAGAACGTGTTGAACTAACAATTGTCAAGAGGAGCCAGTTGGAATAGGTGGGTGGCCACCAATATCCACCTGGATTAGTCCTCCCCCCTTAGGAAGCAATGGTCTCCATTGCATTGAGCTCCCCCATCAAATGAGGAAACTTTTGTTGAATTTGGCCTCGGGTGAGCCACTTGCCTTGGTGTAGGAGTTGTCATGCCTTGACAACCCGATAAAGTTGTATCCTATGTTGGCGAGTACCCTTGACCTGTGTGTCCACTATCTGATCAGTGGATGCGATCTCTGAGGTGTCCAATAATGGTGGAAAATATGGTCGAAGGAGATCCACATTGAACATGGGGTGTAAGCCAAGGAAGGGTGGAGTGTTGAGCTCAAAATCATTTCTACCCACAACCTTGGTGATAGTGTAAGGCCCACAGTGAAGTCGGTGGAGCTTCCAATGGGGTCTTGTAAGGCGCTCTTTCTACAAATGTAACCAGACCTTATCTCCCACTTGAAACTGGTGTGGTACCCTGTGTTAATCATGGTGTTGCTTGTACTTAGCATCGACTTTCTGCAAAATCTCATGGACCTGTTAGCGGATGCACTAAATCCACTCAATGAATCTGGTGGCTTTATCGGTCTCAGACTGAGCATGGGAAGATTTTTTTGTGGTTGCAAGAGGTAGTGCAACATCAATGGGATCTAAGGGTTGGAATCCCAGCCCCACCTAAAATGGGCTATGGTCGGTGGAGCTATTGAGAGCCTTGTTGTAACTGTGTTGAACATAGGGGAGACTCTCATCCCATGTACGTGGATGCTTAAAGTTGTACATGCGCAGGATGTGCACAATCATCTGATTGACGACCTCTGTTTGGCTGTGGTTTGGGGGTGGAAAGCAGTGGATTTAGTGAGCTTGGTATCCAACATTGACCAGAGACTCGACTAAAATGTGTTGAGGAACATGTTGTCCTGATCGGAGATGATGGTCTGTGGTATCCCAAAATGGACCCACACACGTTCGAAGAATAGCTTGGCAGTATTTGCCACTATGATGTTCTTCTTGCAGGTTGTGAAGATGGTCATCTTCGAAAATGGATCAACTACCACAAATACAAAATCATTGCCTTGCTTGGTGGACAAAAGTTCAGACATCTAATCCATCGAGATGGATTCCCAAGGCTTCTCGGGAGTAGGAAGAGGGGTATATAGGCCTTGCCTCTTGATGGTTGGCTTGGAAATGGCACAGGCAGTGCAAGATCTGATATACTTGTTGACGTCCTATTGAAGTTTTGGAAAATAAAAATGTTTATGTAGAACTGCCACATTTTTCTCCACGCCAAAATGTCATGCCATCCGACTATAGTGAGCCTCCCAAATCATTTTTTCACGCTCGCTTGTAGGAACACAGAGATGGACCAGATGGCATAACAGTCCATCCTAAATGTGAAAATCGGTGACATTCACACATGTACCCAAGAGATGATAGGTGGTGGCGAAGTCTGGTTCTTGTTGATAAAGTTATGGCCACTCAGATGCCTCGTGTCCACAGGAATGGAGCACGGTGGTGAGTGAAGCCATGGGAGGTTGACTAAGGCAGTCAATGACACGATTTGTGCTCCATGTCTTATACTTGATGTTGAGATGGAACGGTTGCAGCTAGGTGGACCACTTCTGATGGCGGTCATTCTGCAACTTCCCCTGTGTCTGTATGAATTGCAAAGTCTTGTAAACAGTGTGGATGATTGTCTCCTTTCCTAGAATGTAATGTTTCCATTGACGACAAGCTTGTACAATGGAACACATTTCCTTGTCATAGGTGGGGTATTTCTGGAAAGTAGCTGAGAGTTTCTCACTATGGTAGGCTATCATATGACTGTGTTGAGTGAGAACTGCGCCTACAACATAGTAAGATGCATCTGTCTCAATCTCGAACGGTTGTTACAGATCGAGTAAGGAGAGTATTGGAGCTAAGCACAAGCGATGCTTCAGATCATCAAATGTTTGTTGTTGTTCCTTCCCCCACGTGAACTTTTCCCTACCGCCACCCTTGGTCACTTGGGTGAGGGCCCATGCAATATGGGAGAATCCCAACACGAATCGTCGATAGAAGTTGGCCAGTCCCAAGAAGCTATGAAGCTCGGTTAGTGTGATCGAGGCTAGCCAGTCATGGATGACTTGGATCTTAGTTGGATCAACATGTACCCCATGCTCATCAACAATGTAGACCAAGTATTGGACCTTGTTCATGCCAAAGGAGCATTTTCCCAAGTTGGCATATAGCTTGTGCTACCATAGAGTGCTCAAAACATGTTGAATACGTTGCATGTGCTCCTCCCATATTCTGTTGAAGATGAGGATGTCATCCAAATATACCACCACAAAAGAGTTGGTGAAGGGTCTCAATACGTCATCCATCGACCTCATGAAATTTGTTGGTGCATTGGTTAAGCCAAAGGGCATGACCAGCCATTCGAAGAGACCTTCTTTAGATTTGAAAGTTGTCTTCCATACATCAGTTGATTCGATGGGAAGCTAGTGGTATCCATACTTATGGTTAATCTTGCTGAAGAAATTATCCCCCTTCAGTTGGTCAAGAAGATCATCAATTATGGGAATCGGATATCAGTTCCTAACTGTGATTTTGCTTAATGCTTTGTAATCAATCCAGAGCCGCCAAGTCTCGTCTTTATTCTGCACTAGTACAATCGGGCTTCCACAAGGGGAGGAGTTGGGCTTGATGTGCCCCTTTTGAAGTAGCTCTTGGATCTAACGCTTGATTTTGTCATTTTCCATCAGTGAGCAACGATAGACTGGTCCATTGGGAAAAGGTGCACCAGGGGTTAGGTCAATTGGATGGTTGACTTGGCAGTGTGTCGATACCCCGGTGGGTGAGGAGAAGATGTCTCTGTACTCTTACAAAATCCTGTGCACTTGCTTCTACTTCAAAGAGAGGCTCTGTGTAGAGGCCATGGATGAGGCGACGACCTTCTTCTTACTGTGAGCACGGATCACAAAGAAGACGAACTTCCCGGTATGTGAAATGACCTTACTACATTGCTTAGCAGATATTAAAGAAATATCAATAGGCGATGCTACCTCTGGTATCATGTACAATTGTCTACCCAAAGTAATAATAACACTGCGGGGTCTAGACTGATACACAACATGTCGCTTCCACAAACATGCTTGTCCTAAAAGAACATCACAAACTTCAAGGGGAGAAATATCACACAATACCTTGTCTTTGAAAGGTTTGATGTCGCAGGGCAGATGACATTGTTGGTTGACACAGAGATCCCTTCCTTGGCGAAGCAAACCGATAGTGTAGGGTTGTGAGTGTGGTGTCATCGGCAGGTCCAACGGCTTGACGACCTCTGTTGAGATCAGGTTCTTTTGACTGTCGCTATCGACAATAAAATGAAGCGGAGCCCCCTTAACCCACATCTATGAGTGAAAAAGGTATTCCCCTTCCTTTGGTTCTTCTAGTTCGCTTGGATGGACTTTGGTGGTAGCAATAGTGGCACTGGGTTCAACATCAATAATCCGCTTCCCTCCTTCTAGATTTGATTCGAAGTCAGAATCCACCTTTGACTCGGAAGCTTTCAGCTTGACCACGAGTGACTACTTGGAGTGACATTCTTCAATGTTGTGCCAAGGGATTTTATGGTATTCACACCATTTTCTCGTGTCCTTCTTCGTCTTCTCATTACAGAGAAACGTGTTGAACTGAAAAATGTCAAGATGAGCCAATTGGAATTTGGAATAGGTGGGTGCCCACCAATATCCACCTGGATTAGTCCTCCCCCCTTGGGAAGCAATGGTATCTATTCTGTTGAGTGCACAAGGAAGAGGGGAAAGCGTTTGCTAAATTTGAATCTTGGTGAGTTGTGTGCCTTGCTGGAAAAGTTGCACTGCTTGGTCTGTGGAAGGCTATCACGAACCTATTTCTAGTGGGGTTGAATTTGTTGCACAAACCTGTTGTCTCTGGGCTTGACAAGACATTGTGTAGGCACCATCGTAGGTGAAGAAACAATATCTTCTTTCTCTTCTGCAAGTTGCTTCTGTTGGATAGAAGGTGTTGAAGTTGTAGTGGTTGCAATGGCCTTTTGTGCATCCTTTGAACAAATTATGAAGAGGATGAATTTTGCAGTATGAGATATTACCTTGCGGCACTGTTTTAGTGGAACAATAGTCAAAACTACCTCTGGTATTCTATAGCGCTAACCCCCTAGAGTGATAATGACACTACGGGGTCGAGACTCATAAACAACATGAAGTTTCCACATATATGGTTGGCCCAAAAAAACATCATAGACATCAAGAGGGGCAACATCACATACTACCTCATCCTTGAAGGGATGGATGCCATAGGACAGGCGACACTGCTGACTGACACAGAGATCTCGTCCCTGGCGAAGGCACCTGATGTTGTATCGTTGGGTGTGGTGACAACCCCAACTATTTGATGACCTTAGCTGAGATGAGGTTCTTCTGGCTTCCGCTATCAACAATGAAATGCAACGGGGCCCCCTTCACCCACATCTATGAATGGAAGAGGCGCTCCCCCTCTTCAGGATCAGTTGGTTGAATTGTTGCGGTTGCGACAATAGCAGTGAGGTCTGCATCAATGATCTGTCTTTTTTCATTTTTTTTTGGATCAGATTCCAAATCAAGGTTCGGCTCCTTGTCTTTGATCTCAACCACTAATGATTGTTTTGAGTGACATTCATTAGTGTTGTGTCAGGGGCTTTTGTGGAAGTCGCACCACTTCCCAGTTTCATTCTTCATCTTTCACTTACCCTTCTTTTCCTATGTCTTGGGTTGGTTGTTGGTTAGGGTCGTCTTTATCGTGATTTGGTTGTTGCGAATTTGCAGACATGAACTCCTATTTGTCCTGGTGCCCAAATTTTTACTTGATTTTGATAGCATATCGATAGGTAGCTCCCATGATGAGATGTTTAGGAAAAACATTTCGGTTTGGATGTACCTATGCAGACCCCCGTGGTATTTCAGAACTAGATGTTGCTTTGAGTCTTTGATACAAAGCTTGGTACACAAGGTATGGAAAGTATTTGTGAACTTCGGCACTATTTGGCCCTTCTCTTACCGCAGTGTGGTCCACCACATCCACAAAAAAATCCCAAGTGGGCTTGGCCCCATATATTTCAGATTCCTCTATGGATCTTTACTCCCAATAAATTTCCCACCAATGTTTGACATGGGAGAGAGCCTTGAGGACTGCGAAGGTGATCTTTTCCCCGTCGGAAAAATTGTGAACAGAAAAATAACCTTCTAGCACATTTAACCATTTTTCTAGGGCATCTGCATCTATCTAGCCTTCAAATGCGTGAATATCAAAGTTAACTTGTACCTTGAAGGGAGAGGTTCCTCCAAAGTGGTTGATTGATGAATATATGCTTGTTGATATCGGAAGGCGTTGAAGGATGTGGAAAAAATTCTCCATCATTTCGTCCCTCTATCACACAAGAGCTTGCTCAAGCAACAGGTTAATAGAAGCTTCTGCTTCATCGTTTTTCTTTCCTTCTGCCATGGAGGATTTCTTGGGCATGTGAGAGCAATTTTCCTCAAGAGAGACAAGCTTGAGAACCAACTTGCTATACTTGGACCTGGTCGGGGACATGCACTAAAAAATGATCAAGAGCAACCTGCTCTGATACCATTGATCTGGATTATTCTCAGAACGAAATTAAAGAAGAGATATTACAATGAAATACACATAAATATTGCCAGAAACAGAGAAATACAACAATGCATTATTTCTATTAATGAAATAAATGTACAGAGACTGTAAAAATACAGAGTGCAAGACTCGCTAGAATGGTGGCAACTTTATCTCTGAGAAGAGATGTGACAGCTATGCTCATTTGCAAGAAGATGAGTACAATGAGGATCTGAAGGCATTTTTACAATAAATATGAATGCCAAAACCCTAGAAATCCAAAAACCTAACCCTAAGAGATGAAGTGCCAAAAGTCATGTGGGCCTCGTTGGGGTAAGTTAGTACATCAACTTCTCGGGGTCGTAACTTTTGCATATGATTTTTGTTTTGGGCGTGTGATAATCCGTTGGAAAGGTATTTTCGAGAACTACACATTATGCCATCAAAATCTAGCTTTGTATATAGTTTGATTGTGTCAAGCCCAAAAAATGTTGTTTAGGGCCTCTAAACGGCTCCGGAAGTACAAAAAGATGTACTGAGATGAAAACTGCCAGACAAGCCAGTTGGACTAGATGGCGGCCACCAATATCCACCTGGATGTTGTGTAGGGCTTCAAGACAACCTCATAAGTGCATAACCCATAATTACAAAGAAGTGTCCCCATTATAGAGAAATGTGTTGAACTAAAAACTGTCCAGATGAGCCAGTTGGAATTTGGAATAGGTGGGTGGCCACCAATATCCACCTGGATCACAAAGACTCATAAATATTATCTCCACCATCAAGGACACACGTACATTCTCACCTCATCCAATCGTCCATCTTCGCAAAAGCCTTTGAGTTCCCTTAACCGATGTGTCTCTCTCTACCTGGTGCATCCTATCAAACCTGATAATCTGACTAATCTGTCCCCTCCCGAAATGGTGCCCCTTCTCAAAGAATTTGTTGATGTCTTTACCAAACCCACAAGATTCCCCCCCTCCAGATCTATTGAACACTCTATCGAACTCCTTCTGGGTTCTTCATTACCCAATGCTCGGGCCTATCGCTTAGCCCCTCACGAATCTAATGAGATCAAACATCAGATCACTCAACTTCTCGAATCCGGACATATCCAACTATCCTCTTCACCTTGCGCTTCACCCACTTTCATCATCCCTAAGAGGGATGATCCCGAATGGCGTCTAGTCATTTATTATCGATCCTTAAACAAGATCACGGTTAAAACTGTTACTCTCTCCCGAGGATTGAGAACCTCATGGATCACCTGCATGGTGTCATTTACTTCAAAAAGATGGATTTTTCCGTGGGCTATCACCAAGTGAGAATCCACACAACAGACACTTGGAAGACCGCATTCAAGACCAAGTTTGGTTTCTTTGAATGGATTTTCATGCCCTTCGGGCTCACTAACGCCCCGACCACATTCATGAGTCTCATTAATGACGTGTTTTGTCCATTGTTAGGCAAGATCATGGTCATCTACTTGGATGACATTTTGATATTCATTAGATTGTGGGAAGAACACATGCATCATGTGTGCCAAGTCTTTGAGTTACTTTGAACTCACAAGCTCTAGGTCAAAGAGAAGAAATCATTTTTTGGGCAAAAGTCCATGTAATATTTGGGCTTCATTGTGGATAGGGAAGGCAGTCGGCCTGATCCAAAAAAAGTTCAAGCGTTGGCACAATGGCCAACACCCACCTCAACACTGCAATTGAAGAGCTTCATGTTCGATATCAATTTTTACCGCAAATTTGTATCACATTTCTCACAATTGGCAAAGCCTTTACATTAGTTGGCCAACCAACAACACTTTGATTGGAATGCAGATGCAAAGAAGCACTTTACACAAATCAAGCAAGAATTGTGCTATGCTCCAGTTCTCAGATTACCCGATTTGAAGCAACCATTTAAGATCGAGATGAATGCATCTTAATTCACGATTGGTGTGGTTCTCAAACAGGGAGGACACCCTATGGCATATTACTCAGAGGCTCTCGCAGAAGCTAAGCTTAATTACAGTACATACAACAAATAATTCTATAGTTTGGTTCAAGCTCTCAAGTAATGGTGGCACTATCTCCTTGGAAAGGAGACTATTCTACATACAGACCATCATCCGCCGATCTTTATCAACTCCCAAAGCAAGATCCAGGACCAAAGGCACTTGAAGTGGGAAACATACATCCAACACTTCCATTTGCTGATCAAATATAAGAAGGGGACTGGAAATAAAATGGTAGATTTGTTGAGCTGCCCGTTGGTACAAGTACTTCACACCTTGGAGGTGAGGTGTGCTTCGTATGACGCATGGAAATCCAAGTATGAATTAGATCTAGACTTTGGAGAAATTTGGGCGACTCTTCAAAATCCCACGGTAATCAATTGGTATCCTTTTCTTGATTATGCTACTAGAAATGGATTGTTATATATAAATTTAATCAGTTGTGTGTGTTGCAGTCCGAGGATAGACTTATCCTCATT
This sequence comes from Picea engelmannii, assembly GCA_009831015.1. Classification (NCBI taxonomy): domain Eukaryota; kingdom Viridiplantae; phylum Streptophyta; class Pinopsida; order Pinales; family Pinaceae; genus Picea; species Picea engelmannii. The sequence continues at coordinate 68,349 of ML830338.1, read as the reverse complement.
AAATAAGTCCATGCATCTGCATGTGGGGGTCATTTTGGCACCACAAAGACCATCCTCAATCTCAACCACTATTTCTTTTGGCTAGCCTTATCTAGACCAAGTAGAAATATTCATACACTATTGTGCTCTCTTCTCTCAAACTAAACCATCTAATAGGAAAGATGGTATGTACCATCCCCTCCCGATCCCTTCTCGCCCTTGGCAATCCATATCGATGGATTATATCAGTGGTCTCCCAACCACTCTTCGCAAACATGATGTGATTTGGGTTGTTGTTTGTCATTTCTCAAATATGGCTCTTTTTATCCCCTGTCACAAAACTACATCTGTTGTCCAAACTGCTGAGCTATTCTTTCACAATGTTTGGCCACACTTTGGCTTACCTCAAAGCATTATTTCTGACCGTGACTCTTGTTTCTTTAGCATTTTTTGGCACACTCTTTGTTCTCTTCTTGGCTACAACCTCAAATTCTCTATGACATTCCATCCCCAAATGGACGACCAAACCGAAGTGGTTAATCAAGTTCTAGTACACTCTCTCTGCACTTATTTTGTGAAGAACAAACCATGGGATACCTACCTGCACATTATCCAACATAGTTATAACCGAGCTTCCCATTCATCGACTAGTTACTCCCCACTTGAAGTCTGTCTCATTTTCCAACCTTTGGCCCCTTCTAAGATTCCCTTGATGCTCTCTTATGAGGGATCAGTACATCAACAAAAAAAGAAAATATTCGCTCAACGATACATACAGATAATTGCTCACCATCATGCGTGGGTAACAGAAGCATTGCAAGCTGCCCAAGCTCATGCCAAGGCAAGACATGATAAGCACATAACACCTTTGGTTTTCCAACCCCAAGATAAAGTGTGGCTTTAGTTAAACAAACAAAGATTCAAAGGGAAACATCATAAGTTGCATCCTTTGTGATATGGACCATACACAGTGATGGAACGCATTGGTGATAATTCCTACCATCTAGATCTTCCCCCGCAACTGAGAATTCATGATGTTTTGAATGTTAACAATCTAAACTTGTTTGAGTCATCTCTTCTCGAAGAAGTGGTTCCAGTGCAACATCTGGTGGATAACATTCCATATTTCCAACCGCCACTTCTAGAAGAAACCATTCTGGAGCAATGCATTCACCAGACTCGTTCTACCAAGTATATTTCATATCTGGTGTGTAGAAAAGGAGATACTCCGGCACAAGCACGATGGATTTCAACATACAAACTCAAAAGAAGTTTTCCTCACCTAATCGTAGAAGCAGGGCACACTTTCGGCTCCAAACAAGGAGGAATTGGGCCACATGGGCATCCCATGGAGCAAGGCGCGCCATGATTTTAGCTTCGCCAGTCCTCGTTTATTCCAATTCCATTTTTTTTCATAGAGTTAGTGTCGGTTTTGTAGTGATATGTTATGTTTCTAAAGACAAAGTCTTAATTAATAAAGTTTATAAAATAGTAGCTAGATTGGGGCTGGGTGCCTCCTTGTTTTGGGCTGCGTGGATTTTTGTTTTTGTTTTCAGAAGCATTCTATGTGGAGCTTCATCTCTATTTTGGAAATATTTCTTTCTTTTTGTTTCGTCTCCATTGTAAAAGGAAACCATGGAATCGAATGCAAGGATTGATGGTGTTTGTTCCAACTTCTATTGTGTATATCATATGAACATTTTACAGAGATCTGAGTTCTCTTATTGATTCTCTCTCTTCATGGTGGATCAATTTAAAATCGACTCAATTAAAATCTCAATTAAAAAAGTCAAAAGCTATTATATATATATATATCATATTTACTATTACTTTAGCATTTACAATTACTATTACTATTACTATTTAATATTACTATTACTTTTATTACTTTAATATATTTACTATTACTTTAGCATTTACTCAATTAAAAAAGCCACACGCTATTATATATATCATATTTAAACTATTACTTTATTATATTACTATTACTTTAGTAAATTTACTATTACTATTACTATTTATATTTACTATTACGTCTTTAATATATTTACTATTACTATTTACTATTTAGAGCTATGAAAAATGATTCAGTGTATTAATTAATTGAGGAAATAATACTGACATAGATCTGTCTTAACCCCATATCTATCAAGCATCGAGAAGGATCAAATCTCTCGAGGTGCAAACCTTTTTTAGAGTGCAAAACTTGAGGAAACGTTAAAGGTTTGCACCTAGAGAGATTTGATCCCTCTCAAAGCTTGATAGATCCGATGTTAAGATGAATCTATGCTGGTCTAATCTAACATCACGTGATAACATCTCCCCCATACTGGGTTGTAGAGGTCCTCGCTACTCTCAGTGCAATGATTAAATCCATATGCCAAAAACACTACAGCTAGTAACATTAAATGCAAAGTAGAATAGAGTAGTGATGACATGATGAACATATTTAACCAATACCTCCACGGATTCATAGTTAATATGGACCAAGCGTTCGATGCAAAATCGTGATGAAATGTGTTAATCTTGCTTAACCTGATTATCAATGGTGCACAATGAGATATTAAACTGTGGAAAAATATTATCATCAATTGTGACATAAATGATCATTTCTCTAAAGAAACCATTATTAAGTTAGGTCAATTTAGAACACAGTTTCCATGACAACACTCAAGGCACATTACCATCAGATTCGATGCTATTGCTCAAAATGATGAACATGTGGTGGTAGGTCCAATATCCAATCAATATGTCAACAATGTTGAAAAACCAAGGAAAAGTATCATCATCTAAAGCTCATTAATCATTATATGTTTAGGGCATCAGTGTTCCAAATTGCGAGATTATGTCAAACATTTACAATAGTATATACAGTGACATTCAAAGCATTGGATTGCAAAGTGAAACATAGAATATCAAAGAGAGACTTATTAACATCATTTGGGGCACATTGTCATGAGTTTAATGTTATAAAATATTTAGATACAATGTTATCTAAAAGTTCTACTTTTTGGCATTTTTGCTTGCATTCAGCAATATAAATTTGGGTGAAATCATAATTTTATGTTGTTTAAATTGGATTTCTAAGTGCATAAATGGATTTAGTATGTTGAAAAACCTCTAGGGAACTCATATTATACAGACTTAACCATTCAAATCTACACATCTAGCAATGTCTCACCGAATTTTGAGTAAAATTAAATGGATAATATCCCCGGGAAAAAAGCCAAAACATAGAACATTTAGACTACGACTTTAGATATTGTTATCCCCTATCATAGGGATAACTAAGGCGATTATGTCTCGAGGCCCACAGGTCCTAGACATGGAGTACCGAGAGCCATATTGACTTGAGCCTGGCCCTGGAGGGCCCATCCTTTTCTTCAGTGCCTCCATCCTGTCAGCAACAACAACATCCATCCAATCGTCCTGGTCCTTCAACAGTAGTGGGTCTTGCTCCATGAGGTAATGAGTCTGGGTATCATGGTATGTGTCACTTTGATTCTCAAAACATTTGAATATGTGCATTTAATTCTCTTTTACTTCATGGCGTGTGCTTGGACTTTATTCCTTTTGACTTGTCCACACCTGGGGGGGTGACAAGATGCCCTAGCAAGTTGGTTCCCCATAGGAGTGAGTTTCCATTGGGTTGGTTCATGAAAGGTCATCGTCCATTCGCACCATACTTATCACTTTTCATTTTCTTCCCTCTCATCCATCCCCTGCAATGGTTCAGGCATTGTGTTTGCCAAGCTAGCAAAGGGTTGTACCTTGCCTTGTGGGAAGAAGGGGCTAAAGGCCCAGAGGGTAAAAGTAGCTGGCAAAATATAAAATCCAAAATAACAAAAACTTGAGATGCTTCGCCCAAGGATCCCCGAGAAAGAAGTAGAAGTCTTTTCATCAAGAAATTGAGGGGCCCATAAAATAATAAACTCAAGACCTAGTTGGAGGATAGGGGGTCTCATCACGAGCCAACCTATTAGATCCATGGGCATGTAGTGGTATGACACTACGATTCAGCTAGTCATCACGCCAGGGTAGTGTCTCTTGGTGGCATAGCCAAGATAAACAGGGTCTCATCACGAGCCATCCTTCTCATCTCCGTGAAATTCTTGTGGGCAACACTGTCACCACTGGTCACCACGCTAGGGTAGTGTCCCCCAACTATTCTCTTGAAAGAAAAAGAAATAAGATAAAAAGGTAAAAAGGCACTGAATGGGCTTGGAAACATTTGCATCCATGACAAGGTGCAACTCACCCTCTTCAGAGGTACCCACAGGTAAGCCATACATTTCCCTGTCATCACTACACCCATTGCCCAAACATCCCCATACCATCTCATGAACTTACATGACCTGCATTGGTCTTCACCTAGAAACATCTCACATCTAAGGAGAATTAGCCCAATATGGCATCTTGAAACCCTCTCCAAACCTGGCTTGTAGAATAGCATAACTTCTTTGAGCATTTGTCTAGGAAAATGGGGTTTTATGCACATGTTTATATAACTTGATTATTATATGTGATTGACATTTCTATGATCCCTATGACTTATGAGCCCATGGAGGGCGTACTTGTTGTTGCTGCAGGACCATGCCCAACGGAAAGGTACACATGGGGAGATGATTAGCTGGGACCTCCATATGGCTAGAAGTCCACCAGATGGATGTTGAGACCCCAGCCAGGGGCAGACATATACCAAAGGCTTGCATCGAAGTGAGAGGACGTTCCACAGAGACAACATGGCAGGTCTAGACCCAGGGGGGTCTTTCCCTCCCACCATGATGTTGGCCCTTGAAGGCCCTTGACATCATCATTTAGAGCATTGACGTCACCCAGTTGAGGCCCCCGTCTTGAGGACGACATTGGCTGGCACGTGTGGCAGTTCCAGAGGGGTTTTGAGCCCCAACGTTCCACTTGGAGGGCCAACGTTCCAGAAAGGAAGCTAACGTCACCCTAGGAGGGGCATGACGTCACCCTAAAAATCTCAAATTAGGGTTTTATTTGTCAAATTTATGTAAAATTGGATTTTCTCATGTAAACTGGCCATGCCAGCGTTTTTTGACCTAATTTTGTAATTGAAGGTCATTTTCATTGTATAATAGGGGATTTTCCCCTTGTATTTTTCATGATTCATTCACTCACTAAGTGAGGTCTGAAATTTTGGCTCCTTTAAGGCTCTTTGGCTAAAATTAAGTGGTGCACAACTTTTGGAGGAGGCTTATATTGGTGTTTTTGGCATTTTTCTCAGTGGAAAGTCTTCAACTAGGCTAAGTGCTAGATCATTCTTGGTGAATGTAAGTTAATTTCTGCAATTCTTCTTAACTTTGAATGGTTATGGTACATTTACTTTGCATTTTTTCAAGATTATGAAATTGCTAGCTTAAAACCCTAGGAGATTAAGCACATGTTATTGTCCTTGTCTTAATAGCTTTTCACCTACTAGATTATGCTAGAAAGCCTACCTTTTGAAGCATTGTGATAGAGCCTTGCCATTGCAACACTCTAGCATCATTTGCTTCATCAAGCCATTGTTATCTTAAAGCTTGAGCTAAAGAAGAAGGAAAACCGCTAGGGCCTAGGGTTACCTACTTCCTAGTAGTCGTTTTCCTTCTAAGGCTTGTTGATTGAGGCCTTGGGTTACCAACAACCAAGCATCTGTAGAATATAATACCGGTTATGAGGTAGGCATTCCCATACTCAGATCACGGACGAATGATATCATGAACATAGGTCATGGCCACCAATCATACACCGTGGATCCATGCTGTAAAAAAATACTGCATAGACATGAGGAATACACTGTGGATCTATGCGAGAAGACTCAAATTAGGATGACATAGCCACGTGACATACAAAGTGGATCTATGTGTCGATGCAAATCATACATACTCCATCACAGTCTGGATCAAAAAGATGAAACCCAAGGTCTTCAATCCCATCACCTGAAAGTACGAATCTAACCATGTGATTACATGTGCTGAAGTCGAACATGGTAGAAACCACTTGATTACCAGTCATTGATGAAACCATTAACAAGTGCGAGGGAAATCACCATTAATGTCAATGACTCCCAAGGTACACTAGTACAATCCATCGAATGTGAATAAATGAGTTGAGGTCAAACATTCGACGGAATCTCTCGATCAGAGGTCAATGATGAAAACCCACTGTTGAAAGCGAGGAAACCTGACATTGAGGCATGCAAGTTTCAAGGTACCAAACAATTTCTAAGTCTTGTTTCCAGATAATGAGTTGGAGTCGACGGAACAAAACTTGTCACAGGAGGGCCTTGATGTATCCCCCATCAATGACACAAAATGAGTAACAGATTTTGAAGGTGAAACATAGTATGATACAGATGAAAATGGACACAAGGAAGGCCGACTGGGTAAGAATGGACAACTGTAGATGGCCGACTCAATAGAGGTTTTGGATGAACTTCTCTTGAACATATGAACGACATGACCGAGGATTTGGCAGCACTGACTTAGAGACGACTCAGGATATGACCTTGTAGCAAGTCGAATGAAAGACAAACGGATTTAAACAATGAATAGGGGGTGTCATGTTCAAGAGCGACACTTACTGCCAAAAAATATGAATACGAAAACACATCCCTTTCCCAAATTTTCCCCCACCATTTTGGGCGAGTACCTCTTTATTTTTATGCAAGCTTGAGGAGGATAGCATATGCTTGTTGATGTAAGCTCATCCTTCGGACGAGTCCCTCAGAGTATTTTTAACGAATCCTAGGAAGGAGTGGTTTGGTCCCATTACGGGTCTTTCGATGTTTGTTTAACGAGTCCAAAGTTAGAAAACTCAAAGGTTTTTCATGATTATAGAGTCTGGAAAAACACTTAAAAGAGAAATCTCTCAGTTCCTTTTTCATAAAGTAGTCCCATGAGACCGAAAAAGAGATAAATTATCACCCAACAGACATTTTCTTCAAATACTTTAACGAGCGTGAAAAGAACAAGATCGCTCGAAAATCTTTTCATGTTTAGAGAGTCCGAAAAGAGCTTAAAGAGAACTCTAGGGGGTTCCTTTTTCATATAACCTTTACGAGCCCGAAAAAGTGATAAAAGTGTGCTCGATTACGTTCTCATGTATTTTCGAGCGTGAGAACGAACAAAGACTAAGCTCGAGGTTTTGTCTAAAAACCATAAAAAACAGTTATGCATGCGATGAAAAAAGAGAAAACATCTATACTCCTTCGTGTGGACTTCAAAGTCGTTATATCTGCAAAAAGTCAGACTCATAGGGCTATTAGGCATTAGGTTTGATGAATAAAACGATATAAAAATCAACAAAAATGGTAAAAATTAAATATAAATGGGTAAAAGGGCTTTTACCATAGTCATTGTGATTTTGCCAAGAATTTTGCCCAAAACAACTCTTTTTACCTCAAATTTCATTGCTCGATCGTGGGAGACACAAGCGACCATTTGGCGAACGGTCTCCGTCAATGAGGTAGGCTCTTGATCTCCTATCTTTTCCATGGCTTAGTTTTTATTTTCATTGGCAAATTTCAGGGTTTTGGATTTGTTTTAGGGCGAAAACTTGTGCCCAGGCATTCTCGCAGGCTAGTCATACGGGACCTGCGAGAATGCATGATTTTTGTAGGTGGCCTCAAAGGCACATGCGAGAATCTCGCACTGTACTCAAGGGGCACCTGCGAGGGCCGCAAAATGAAATTTCACTTTGATTTTTACCCAATGAAAAATAGGCCAAATTTTGAAATGAGTTGCTGACTCTCTTCTTATGGTTCTTATGCAGACATTTGATCGTCATCATCCTAGAGTGGTGAGAAAGAGAACATGAAGAAGATGATGTTATTGCCGGGAATGACCCGGGTACCATTGTTTCCCTTAGAGACTGTGGGCTTTTGAAATTCTTTCGAATTCCGGGCATGAGAGCCCAAATCAGGTTGTTGGAGTACCTGGTTCATATGTGGGACATGGACCAGCAGTTGTTTCATGTGGGAGTCCACACCTTGACCCTAGATATCGAGGATATATACTTTCTGACAGGTTTATCATGGCATGGGTACCACGCTAGCTTGACCGGTAGCCGAGGTGGCAGACTCTCCATGAGTGAGTATTGTCGCCAGTACAGTGTTCCCGAGGTGGAAAGAAGCAAAGGCAAGGTGGCTATTTGGGGGGTCCAAGACTTGACCCTGCGAACCATCTTGTTCAACATAGCATGCATGGCTGGGAGCACAACTCCACACATGGCTCTTCAAAGCTACTTCTAGTATGCCATAGAGTGCGCAGAGCCACGAGTCTTCAACTGGTCAGATGCAGTTCTCTGCAGTATGAAGAGGCAGTTGACAAAATGCAGGAAAGGTGACCTGAAGCAGTTTGGGTATGGATCACTTTTGGTTTCCTTCTTTCTTGAGAGGATTCTATTACTGATATTACAGGTTGAGTGGGGTTTACCGACCCCACAGAATCTGAGGATGCTAAAGTGGTGCAACCTCATGGTCCGACACGTAGCTGGGCCTATCATCAAATACAATCATTCCTTCTTTGACTGGTTATGGCCACATATGTTGATGGTTGATGACTACGCCTAGGCTGGATTGGACTTCCGAAGGGATCTAGATTTATCCCTACCTGAGGATGCTCAGTGGAGTGACCTAGGTAAGAAGTACACACTTTGTTCTTTTAAATGTTTTTGTAATTTTTATCATATAAAATGTTTTTTATGTTTTCCCAAGAACTGATCAAAAAATCTCTTTTGGATGACACAGATGTGGGGCCATACCAACCTCCAAGTACGTCTCCTATTCAGCGACGAGGAGAGGCGGCTCCAGTGCCGTGATGGGATGCTGAAGACTATGAGGCGGTGGAGAAAAACTTAGAGGGGTTGACTGTTGACATTCTGGACATGCCTATTGGAGATATCCCTCGGCGTTATCAGCGCCATACGGTGGGTGTGTCAGAGTCTATTGGCCGACTCCTTCGTAGGGTTTCCCAGGCAGTCGTGTGTTATCGCGAGCGTCACCCATGACGCTACTCTGTAGAAGCTACAAGCTTCATATTTTGAAATTTTGGTCCTTGGACATAACTTTTTTGTAAAAACTTTTGATCGTTATATATATATATATATATATATATATATATATACGACTTCTACCGACTTATCTTGTGTTGTGTGATACATGTGATGTGATTGGTTTATAAATGGCCCAAATGTCTATCTAATACATAGTTAGATAATACATCAGTTAATGTATTTAGACATCTAGGAATATGTTGATATTCAATATAATCAAAATAACGTTCCAAGAGGCAAATTCGTAAATATACCCGTAATAAAGTAGGACTTCGAATAGCATAGACATTACGTAACTACAGTACTACTAGCTGCGAATCGAGTCGTACAACCAAGTGACGGATACCGAGTGAAATAGCATCAATCAATAATTCGATAACGGTGCTATACTCTACAATATTGTTGGTCGCACGACCGAGACACACACCTCGTAAAGTGATAAGTTCGTTTGTAGGGGCGTAAATTGCCCAAGTAGCAGAAGCAAGGTTTTGAGTACTACGGCTAGCTCCATCAACGAAGCCAATGTGGGGTAGCGAAGACTCCGACATTTGGAAACCAAATACAATGTAACATAAGGGCAGAGACCAAATAACGAAAAATAATACTAAAGTAACACACAAGAAGTATGATACAACAAAATACAAGTACTCATGCACAGGTGATCTTAGGCATAGTACTTCTTTAAGTACAACCCATTTCTGGGTTCACTCAAAGGGATACCGTCGTAATCTACTAACACGTAAGCCCCTTTCTCCAAAAATCGTCTAACGATATAAGGACCTTGCCACATAGCTTCAAATTTTCCAGCCCCTAGCACATCCCGATCTTGTTCGTAAAAGAGAACTAGATCACCTTCAGAGAAAATGCGAGGCTTGACATGTTTGTCGTATTGGGATTTAACGCGTTTCTTTTGGGCTTCTATGACTAGGGTGGCGTCGCAACGAGTTTCGTCTAATCGCATGAGATACAACTGACGTTCTTCTTCAGCAGAAGTGTTTGGTAGGAGTTCGACGGCTAGTTTTAGGGAGGGTTTCTCACATTCAATGGGCAGGATGGCTTCTAGACCATAGACTAACCGGAATGGTGTAAACCCGGTAGCAAACTTAATGGATGTCCGGTAAGCCCACAATGTTGAAAACAACATTGTGTGCTAACTCGTTTTGTGAATCCCTATCATTCATCGAAGCATGGTTATGAGGACTTTGTTAATTGCTTCGACTTGGCTGTTGGCTTGTGGGTAATAGGATGTTGAGTTCTCACGGTGAAGACCCAACTTTTCAGTGAGTTCAGACATCATGAAGTTTCTAAAGTGGCTACCGTGATCGGTGACGATAGCCTGAGGAACACCAAAACGAGCTATGATGTGATTGAATATGAATTATGATGCGGTCTTTCCGGTATTGTCAAATGTCGGCATCGCCTCAGCCCATTTCGTAAAATAATCTATAGCTACAATAATGTATCCATGCCCCCCGGCCAAGTGAGGGTGACATGTCATGAAATCAATACCCCATTTCGCAAAAGGACTGACGAAAACCACAGGGTGGAGGGGAGCGGGATGTGATCGTATTTTATGCTTGTAGGTCTAGCAAGCGTGGCACTTTTGGATGACAATTATACAATCGTTGAATAAAGAAGGCCAAAAATACCTAGCTCGCAAGATCTTCTGGGCAGTAGCATACCCAAACATATGACCACCACATGCTCCAGAATGGCAGTCATTTAGGGCTTTCTCGGCTTCATCAAACATGAGACAGTGTCGAAAAACTGAGTCAATCCCATGACGATAAAGAGTATCACCAAGGATAATATACTAACAGGATTGGTAGCGTATTCGACGACAGTCAGTACTAGAAAAATTGGGCCGGAAAGTCTGGGTTTGGAGATATATGATGATATCGCCATACCAAAGATCATCAAAACTAATAAGGAAAAGGGATTCATCAGGTAATGAATCGGTTGCTACCTTTTTCGTCTCAGAGTAGGGAAAGTCGCATATCAACTCGACAAACACTAAGGATTTCTTGGACTTAGCGCGTTCGAATTCCAAGTCAAACTCCTAGAGTATCACGATCCATTTGGAGTATTTCCCCCCTAGTAGTTGAAGTGTGAGAATGTGTTGCAGTTAGAAATTACCGTAGTCTTGCGAGAGAGGATATAGTGTCAGAAATGTTGAACTGCCTGGATGGCTGCCAAGGCTAGTTTTTCGACATGTAAATACTTGGTTTCGGTAGGCGTTAGGCTTTGACTCAAGTAATATATGACATGTTCGTCATGAGAATCATCCTCCTGGACAAGAACCATAGCGATGGTGTAATCCGAGGCCGCGAGGTAGAGGAAATAATCGCGATTGTAATCAGGGGGGAAGAGAAGCAGAGCACGTGTCAGGGACAATTTCAGAGATTCGAAAGTTTTGTTTGCGATGGTATCCCATACGAACTCGGACCCCTTTTTGAGTAGTCGGGTAAATCCAAGAGTTATCTCGGCATAGTTCGGGATGAAACGACGAAGAAAATTTGTTTTCCCTTGCAAACTTTGTAATTGGCGAAGTGAAGAAGGAGGAGGGAGATTGAGAATTGCCTTGACCTTCAAAGTATCTACCCTAATCCCTTGACGTGAAATGATAAAGACTAGAAGTCGGCCAGATTCTACGCAGAAAATGCATTTGTGAGGATTCAAGCGTATATGGTAAAACCGACATCGGAGGAAAATGACTCGGAGGTGTATGGGATGATCGACACGATGCATGGAATGAGTGGGTAAGTCATCGAGATATGGCTGCACGATGTGCTTGATATCATGGAAGGCATAAGACGTAGTGCGTTGAAAAGTTGCGTCAGTGTTTTTTAGACCGAAAGGAAGTTTGCAATAAGCAAAAGTGCCCCAAGGACAAATAAAAGCGGTTTTGTGTTGGTCCTCGGGAACAATATTGATTTGATTATATCTAGAGAAACCATCCATTAGAGAGAAACTTTCACTTCTGGCACAATCGTCGACAATCTGGTCGACGAAGGGGGTAGGAAAGTTGTCTTTAGGACATGCTTTGTTAATATCCCTATAATCAATGCACACGCGGATTATGCCTTGTTTCTTGTAGATCGGGACAAGATTGGAAACCCAGTCAGTTAGATCCACTTGGTAAATAAAGCCAACTTTGAAAAGTTTCTCGACTTCCAGCTTAATAACGACCGCTTAACGTGGGTGGACCGGACGAAGGCGTTGCCGGACGGGTTTAGCGTCTGGGTATGTCTTGATCTCATGTATCACAATGTCGGGGTCAATACCCGACATTTCTTCATAGCTCCAGGCGAATACATCACGAAATTCTTTGAAAAGTGACTTGTAGGTTACGATTTCGTCAGGGGAACATGAAGCTCCGATATGCACATTTTCGACAATTCCAGGTTTTATGGATATGTCGAGGGGAATAGTGGGTGAGATATTGCTTAAGTTCCCTTCGGAAAACACATCGTGTGTAGACTCAGGAATGGTGGAAATGACGACAACGGTCGACGGGGCCAAGATCCATTGGTCACTCTCGATGGTGTGTTGTTCCAGGAGGAGGATGGAATGATGATGTCCATCGTCCCAGGGGGTGTCTTCCATGATAGACATAATCATTTCGTCCGTGGAAAAAATGATGCGGAATGGATTTGGAGATAAATCACCAAGAGAGGGGGTAGAAGGAGTTGTTGATTGAATGGCCTGATAGGCAGATTCAACCGGGCTCAACAACATTTCGTCGTCATAACGAATATGATCGTCGGGGTTGGGTACCATCCATGGGTCGTGAGATGCAGGGGTTCCATGAATAGAGGTGGAGATCATGTTGATTGAAGCGACAAACAGATGTGGAACATCGGGTGGTGGGATG
>ML830338.1:41937-55411 GCA_009831015.1 Picea engelmannii | reverse complement strand
TTGCCAGTACGCGCATCCGAGTTAAAGAAGGCTAATTGGTTGACGGTAATTACCTTTCCTTGATGTGGGAAACGTACAACACAAAAAAGAGTCGACACAACTGTGCACATGGAATCAATCCTGCTACGACCAAGTAGAAGGTTGTAATCGAGAGGAGCATCAAAGACTTCCACTTCAACTTGGACCGTTTTTCCTTCTAACATGATTGGCAATGAAGGGAGGACACTGTAAGGCTTAAAACCGGAGCCATTAAAGGCTTTGAGTGTGTTATGGGATTCAGTCAAAGGGGGAGAGCCAATGACTTTCCAGCAGGTAATAGACACGACACACGTCGAGGCACCCTCGTCGATAACAGTTCTACAAATGTTTTTTTCAGAGACAATAACTTGTATTTGGAATGCGAGTTGAGGGGGTAACCTTGGAATGTGATCTTCCAAGTCAAAAATTATTAAATTTGTATCTGTAGGGTTGATTCCACCGATAGCTTTCAACAGTGCCTTCCGTTGTATAAGACAAATTTGAAGGACTTCGAGGGCTGACATCACGGATGGTGCTTGGGCCAGATCTTCAAAAATACTATAGTTCTGGGCAGCATGATCATGAGGATTGAAATTCGATTTCCAAACATCGCCCTTTGGAGGAGGGTGGAGGACTGTGTCGAGGCTCGATCATTCGAGATGAAGAGGACCGTTGGTAGGTGAAGTTGTGGGAGATGGTTGGGCCAATGAAGGAGGTATAGCATCAACCTTCTCTTTAGAGGAGGAGTAATCTTTGGCTCGAGTGGTAAGTGTGATGTCGTTTTGCTTTGAATCTCCTGTACACATTAAGACATAGGATGTATTGGAAGGGGAGGGTTGGTCGTGAATGACCAATTGGGCCTGTTGTTAAGAAGGGAAGGGTTGTGACAAAACGGTCAGAGTGGGTGGTTTCGGGGTACCTTGAAGGAACTTAGTAACTTCGGCTCATCGTGGATAATCCTTAGTGTAGTGATCATCACCATAGATAAGACAAGGGTATCGAGGTTTGCGCTTATCCCTATTGTCAACAGGTGGTGTTTTGGTTCTCTTTGTTTGCAAATTATTTTTTCCCTCCTTATTCTTACCCTTTCCTTTTTCTGGATTTGTTTTTACCAGTGGGGGTAGATTGAATAACATTTACCTCAGAAGTCTTGCCAGTGGGAGGGGTAGGAGATGGAGCATTTTGAACATTAGAAGAAATGGGTTTGGGGTTGTTGCTAGAGGTTTGGGCGGAATGTGGTTGGGCATGGAAAGTGCTAATCACACCGTCTGCTGCATGAGACACAACATGAGTAGTTGAAGTGGTGGAAGTAGAAGGACGAGGTGTATCAGGGAGTAATTCGTAAATAGTACCCGTTTGTGAGTAAACGAGGTCAAGGTATTGATCACGACTAATGGCTTGTTCTTTCGTGACAACTCCACCCATGGCGATGTCACGACCGATGTCGTTCACAAATGATTTCGTGAACCACTCTGCCAACAACTAATCGAGAAGTTCGAGTTTGATGAGACGTCGTCTCCATCGCCATTCGTGAATGTGATCAGAGATATGAGTGGCTTTGGTTTGTTTGAAAGAACTCAAAATATTGGTCCCCATTTCATAGCGGATTGGTAATTGGTAGTGGGTGAGGAAAGCCATAGCGAGGGTGTTGAAATCATCGAAGAAACCTCGTCGTAATTCTATATACCACTTCGCGGTAGAAACCGTGAGAGTTCGTTGGAAAAGGCGTAAATGAATAGAGTCATCCATCAAGGAGTTAGATGATCACCAAAGGTGAAAAGTCATTATGTGATTGTTCGGGTCATCTCACGCTTTTCCATTGAATTTAGGGATGTTAGATGGTAGTTTGGCCAGTATGGCAGGCCATTGGGGAGAGTGACAGATCAGATCATTTAAAATTCTCGACAGATTCAGGAGGTCCAAGGTGGCTAAGAAAGGTAACTGTCTATTTACATGCGGGTACTGGTGGCTTTGGGGAGGGAGTCCCATCAGCAAACCAGTGGGACCATAAGCAGTCTGCATATAATGCGAGGATCCAGGCAGATTTGGTGGTTGTTGTGGAAGTAAGTAACTCATGGGGTTGTACCCTTGAACAGGGGCGTGGGGTGGAGCATACGAGCCCCAAATAGGATTCGACATACCTGGATATGGTTGCCCTATACTAGGGGGTATAATGGATGTAGCTTGAGGTTGTTACCCCCCAGTCGATTAAGGATTATGTTGTATCAGATGGTTCCAATACTGGGCCAAGGATGGAGGTATGTTCTGTCCATAGGGTGGGGTCAGTGGGGGTTGTCCTCCAATCGGAGGTTGTGTTCCAATTGGGATTTTCCCTGCAAGGGGGGGTTGAGTTGGGCCTCCTTGGTGAAATTGTCCACCAACAGGAATCTGGTAATTTGGAGTGAACGACAGAATGGTGCCACTAGGATCAACGCCGCCGATAGAGGATGGAAAAGGTCCTCTGAAAGGGGGCGGGAAAAGTGTCGGAATGAAACTGGGAGGAGAGTTCCCAAAAGAAGTGGGACCACCAGGAGTTTCGTATGTGATTTGTGTAGAAAAGGGAATAGAGGCATTCAATGCATGGTATCCGGGTGGAAGTGTCGGGGTGTCTCTGGGTGAAAGCGGTGTACCAATAGGGTCTTGGCTAGACGCGGTAATCCTGGTGTGAAGACTCATAGTATCTGTGTAATGGACCATTTGTAAAGGGAGAGTCAAGATGTGGTCAGCTCGCGGAGCTTTTGTACCAGGAAAATAATAAGCAGTAGTAAAAGGTACTACGTCTGGATCAGATGTTTCGGGTAGCGCAGGTGAGATGGTGATATCAACGCCGGCTCTTGAGCCAAAGAGATCCCGTCTAAAAATGCCAGTAGTCCAAAAAGGATCTTGACCCTCAAGTACTGGAAAAGGTCAAGTCGATGATCCAGAAGAAAAAACAACCAAGTCTCTGGAAGAATTCACTCGCATAATACGTCTCTCAGAGTCGGGATGAAGTCGAAAGTCCTCTCGAGAATTGGAAATTTGGAATCGTTCTAGAGAGTCAGTTCTTTCCGCTTTTGGAGTGGTGACGTCTTGGACTTCACTCTGTTGAGGAGAGCCCTCCAGTGAGCTGGTAGGCAAGGGTTGAGAACCTTCCAGATTGTCTGGGGGTAAGCCTTGCATTCTACGCGAACGACGTGGAGGGTCAATTGTGATCGAGTTGAAAACTTACGAAGAAAGTTCTATGGTCAACTTGGGTAAACAAACATCATGCACTAGTAAAAAAAAATCTAGGAAGCAAAACCAAGCAAACAAGACCTTCTAATTCTGAAGTCACTAGTTGGTGATGAAATCCAACATCACAACAACGAGACGAGAATGGGCTAGGCTAGGGTGGAAAAGTTACGTTGATGACCTGCTTAACGGACTTACACCCTGGTGCAAGTTCCCACACAAAATCGTGGGTATACCCTCCAAGGATCCTGAGTGAGTTTGGCCAGCGTCGATTCCAGGTACTGTGAAGACTCACAGTCACCTTGTGTAAGACCCTAAGAAGATAGGCCACTAAGGTTACCACCAACAACAATAAATCCTTGGGGGACAGTCGACAGTTCGATCCACACGCAAGGGCAGGGTATCTAGCCCGAAATTAGCTCGAGAGGCTTCCACTCATCATTGTGGGTATACCTTCAAGTGACCCCAAGTAATACGTGCAATCTCTACACCGATATCAACAAAGCGGGGTGAGTAACTCTGTCAATATCAATGCGACCTCGGGTTTGACCCTTGTGTGAGAAGGGCTTACCAGGACAAAATGTTGCAAACAGAATTTGACACTCCTTACCACAAGATGTTATTGTGTGATTTGTGCTTTGGAGAGTGTATTTCTCTGCCTATTCCAAAGCTCCAGCCTAGCTAATGTTGGTGTAATAGAGTCCTAGAAAATAGTTACTAGTTAAATTTTAAAATTTGCCCAATACTATTAAAGGCTGTTGTTACTCAACGGAGACAGAAATGAAACCGATGTCGTGTGAGACTCTGACCCAACAATGCATAGATAGGAATGAAAGATATCAATTTTTGTTCGATGAATCCTATTTACAGGAGGGAAAGAGGAGTTTTCTGGAACAATCTTGAACTACGATATCTAATCTTCTTTGAAAATGCAATATCAATGAATCACGGACAATGCCAATTCTCTATTCGTTCGATTTCAATGATTGAGTGCCAATCTTTTTGAAATACAAATTTGCTTTAAAAAGAAAAATGGTTTTTAATTTTCAATAGAAACCATACAATAGTGGTGGAACTAATAAAAACAAACAACTAATGAAAAACAATATACAAAAAACCCAAACCAATCTTTCAATGAAGACAAACATAACAAGCAGACAAGACTAGTCTTTTCAAATGCATGAGGGTAACAATTTTCCAAGTAATGAGCAATTGAAAAAGACAAATAATCCCAACTTTTAAACCGATCACCGGCTCCCAACCAAACAAGAACTCGGATTTCAGGACCCGAGATTATATCCTCGTTAAGAAAAGGTCAAGAGATAACAGTTGAGAAAAATCGAACGAGAAGTGCTTTAGATTTCCGAAGACTAATCATTCACAAAACCCGAAGTCAAGAAACAATCAATCAGTGGCCCAAGAAGTTCTCTTCAGACACACGTACAAGTCTGGGAATTTGAGCATACAAAAAACCTTAATCCCAAAATTTTGCAAATGGGTTCACAGGCAAGCAGTGGTGTACAGTGCGAGAATGGAGCATTCTCGCAGGCTAGCCACAAGAAGAGTGTGAGAGGTTCGCACTGGACTGAAAAGCAGGGTGCGAACTCTAGGGGTTCTCGTAGGCTACAAAAGGGTTCAGTGCGAGAATGCCTGAAACTAAGCAAAAATTGAAAAAAAGACAAATTTTTTGAAGGAACCTCTAGACCCAGAGAGTCTGTCAGGGTCTTCTCAAGACTCAGAGACTGATAGAGATGAAAAATGGTAAGGTAAGAGCAAATGGCCAAGGAAAAACACCAAAAACCACTAAAAAATGGGTTGCATCCCCAGTGGAGTCGCCAATTTTGTTATCGGACTAATCGGTAGGTGCGGACATTAACAGATCTCCCTAGATCCACCTAGATCTAGAACAAAACAGGACATGACACGACTCTTTCCCTAAGTTGTAATCATTGAATCTGCTAAAAGGGAGGAACAAGTGACATACCTTTATATCGCTTCCTTAGGTCTCTATTGCTCCTGCTTCGCTCCGGTGCTCTCGTGAGGTCAAGTCCAAGACAACACAAACCAACCAAAGTGAAGATAACAAAATGTATTCAACGTCAACTTATGCATATGATCAAGGAATTACATAATAAAGTAAGAGTGACTTTATGGGAAAGGGACATGTCGTTGTATCATATTAATTGAAAGTAGAAGATACAACCTGATCGCCTTGATGTCGCAAGCTTCCTTTCAGTGACCCTTGGTTCCAACACACACACTTGCTCTGTACTTGCAGGAAGAAGATCCAATTCCTCTTGATATACCAACTAGAGTCTTCAGGATTCTATCCAAGCAGGGTTCTTCACAAAATTCTTTCACCAATTCTTCATTCAATCTTGCTTAACCTTTTCCATGAGAAACCTTGCAATATATAGGAGAAGGAGAGATGGTTACATGGATGAGGATAATCCCATCATATCTGATAAGTCAGTAAAATGACAACCATACGAATGCCAACTCATTTTCTAGAAGATTCCCTTCTAGAACCCTCGAGACCTCTTCCTCTTTTCAGGCCTAAAAACAGGTTCACACCTGTGTATGGAGAAAACTGCGAGAAGTTTGCACCCTAAGTGTAGGTGTCCTGCGAGAATGAGGGATTCTTGCACCCTAGGCCATAGGTAGTCTATGAATTCACTTAAAAAATATGTTTTTGGAAGGAGGTAAGGGCCACTTTTCTCTGGCAAAAAGTCCTTGTTGGGAGCCTGAATACACCATTGTTAAGACATCACCAAGATGACCAAAATCATGTGTAATAGAATGCCCCCCAAAGTAGGAAGTTGAAATCAGTGACAGAGGAAATACTTTTTAAACTGCGTGTGTGTGTCGGAAACCAGGAGTGCACCTAATCAGAAACCTACAAACAACCAAGCATCTGCAGAATATAATACTAGTTCTGAGGTAGGCATTCCCATACTCAGATCACAGATGGATGATATCATGAATGTAGGTCATGGCCACCAATCATACACCGTGGATCCATGCCGTCAAAAAATACTGGATAGCCACCAGGAATACACTGTGGATCTATGCGAGAAGACTCAAATTAGGACGACATAGCCACGTGACATACAAACTGGATCTATGTGTCGATGAAAATCATACATACTCCATCGCAGCCTGGATCAAAAAGATGAAACCCAGGGTCTTCAATCCCATCACCTGAAAGTACGAATCTAACCATGTGATTACATGTGCTGAAGTCGAACATGGTAGAAACCACTTGATTACCGGTCATTGATGAGACCGTTAACAAGTGCGAGGGAAATCACCATTAATGTCAATGACTCCCAAGGTACACTAATACAATCCATCGAATGTGAATAAATGAGTTGAGGTCAAACATTCGACGAAATCTCTCGATTAGAGGTCAATGATGAAAACCCACTGTCGAAAGCGAGGAAACCTGCCATTGAGGCATGCAAGTTTCAAGGTACCAAACAATTTCTAAGTCTTGTTTCTGGATAATGAGCTGAAGTTGACCGAACAAAACTTGTCACAGGAGGGCCTTGATGTATCCCCCATCAATGACAGGAAATGAGTAACAGATTTTGAAGGTGAAACAGAGTATGATACAGATGAAAATGGACACAGAGAAGGCCGACTGGGTAAGAATGGGAAACTGCAGATGGACGACTCAATAGAGGTTTTGGATGAACTTCTCTTGAACATATGAACGACACGATCGAGGATTTGGCATCACTGACTCAGAGACGACTTAGAATATGACCTTGTAGCAAGTCGAATGAGAGACAAACAGATTTCCCAAATCGACTTCAAACAATGAATAGGGGGTGTCATGTTCAAGAGCGACACTTATTGCCAAAAAATATGAATACGAATACACATCCCTTCCCCAAATTTTCCCCCACCATTTCTAGCGAGTACCTCTTTATTTTTACACAAGTTTGAGGAGGATAACCTATGCTTGTTATGTAAGCTCATCGTTTGGATGAGTCCTTCAGAGTATGTTTAACTAACCCTAGGAAGGAGTGGTTCGGTCCCATTACGGGTCTTTCGATGTTTGTTTAATGAGTCCAAAGTTAGAAAAATCGAAGGTTTTTCATGATTATAGAGTCTGGAAAAACACTTAAAAGATAACTCTCTCAGTTCCTTTTTCATAAAGTAGTCTGATGAGACCGAAAAAGAGATAAATTATCGCCCAACAGACGTTTTCTTCAAATACTTTAACGAGCGTGAAAAGAACAAGATCGCTCGGCAATCTTTTCATGTTTAGAGAGTCCGAAAAGAGCTTAAAGAGAACTCCAAGGGGTTCCTTTTTCGTATAATCTTTACGAGCCCGAAAAAGTGATAAAAGTGTGTTCGATTACGTTCTCATGTATTTTCGAGTGTGAGAACGAACAAAGACTAAGCTCGAGGTTTTATCTAAAAACCATAAAAAACAGTTATGCATGCGATGAAAAAAGAGAAAACATTCGTACTCCTTCTTGTGGACTTCAAAGTCATTATATCTACAAAAAGTCACACTCATAGGGCTATTAGGCATTAGGTTTGATGAATAAAACAATATAAAAATCAACAAAAATGGTAAAAAGTAAATATAAATGGGTAAAAGGGATTTTACCATAGTCATTGTGATTTTGCCAAGAATTTTGCCCAAAACAACTCTTTTTACCTCAAATTTCATTGCTCGATCATGGGAGGCATAGGCGACCATTTGGTGAATCGTCTCCGTCAACGAGGTAGGCTCTTGATCTCCTATCTTTTCCATGGCTTAGTTTTTATTTTCATTGGCAAATTTCAGGGTTTTGGATTTGTTTTAGGGCCAAGACTTGTACCCGGACGTTCTCGCAGGCTAGTCATACGGGACCTGCGAGAATGCATGATTCTCGCAGGTAGCCTCAAAGGCACATGCGAGAATCTCACGTTGTACTCAAGGGGCACCTGTGAGGGCCGCAAAATGAAATTTTACTTTGATTTTTATCCAATGAAAAATAGGCCAAGGTTTGAAATGAGTTACCGACTCTCTTCTTATGGTTCTTATGCAGGCATTTGATCGTCATCATGCTAGAGTGGCGAGAAAGAGAACATGAAGAAGATGATGCTATTTCTAGAAATGACCTGGGTATCGTTGCTACCCTCCGAGACTGTGGGCTTTTGAAATTCTTCTGGATTCCGAGCATTGGAGCCCAAATCAGGTTGTTGGAGTACCTGGTTCATATGTGGGACGTGGACCAGTAGTTGTTTCACGTGGGAGTTCACACCTTGACCCTAGATATCGAGGATATCTACTTTCTGACAAGGTTATCACTGTGTGGGTACCACGCTAGTTTGACCAGTAGCCGAGGTGGCGGACTCCCCATGAGTGAGTATTGTTGTCAGTACTGTGTTCCCGAGGTGGAAAGAAGCAAAGGCAAGGTGGCTATTTGGGGGGTCCAAGACTTGACCCTGCGAACCATATTGTTCACCATAGCATGCATGGCTGGGAGCGCAGCTCCACACATGGCTCTTCAGAGCTACTTCCAGTATGCCATAGAGTGCACAGAGCCACGAGTCTTCAACTGGTCGGATGCAGTTCTCTGTAGTATGAAGAGGCAATTGAAAAAATGCAGGAAAGGTGACCTGAAGCAGTTCGGGTATGGATCACTTTTGGTGTCCTTATTTCTTGAGAGGGTTCCATTACTGAGATTACAGGTTGAGTAGGGTTTACCGGCCCCACAGGATCCTAGGATGTTGAGGTGGTGCAACCTCATAGACCGACACGTAGCTGGGCCTATCATAAAATACAATGATTCATTCTTTCACTGGTTGTGGCCACAGATGCTGATGGTTGATGACTACGTCTACGCCGGATTGGATTTCTGAGGGGATCCAGATTTAGCCCTACCTGAGGATGCTTAGTGGGGTGACCTAGGTAAGAAGTACACACTTTGTTCTTTTAAATTCTTTTGTAATTTTTATCATATAAAATGTTTTTTATGTTTGCCCAAGAACTAATCAAAAAATCTGTTTTGGATGACACAGATGTGGGGCCATACCGAACTCCAAGTACGTCTCCTATTCAACGACAATGAGAGGCGGCTCAAGTGCCACGATGGGATGCTGAAGACTATGAGGCAGTGGAGAAAAACTTAGAGGGGTTGATTGCTGACATTCCGGACATGCCTATTGGAGAGATCCCTCAGTGTTATCAACACCATACGGTGGGTGTGTCAGAGTCTATTGGCCAACTGTTTCGTAGGGTTGCCCTGGCAGTCGTGTGTTATTGCGAGCGTCACCCATGACACTACTCTATAGAAGCTACGAGCTTCAGATTTTGAAATTTTGGTCCTTGGAAATAACTTTTTTGTAAAAACTTTTGATCGTTATATACATATATACGGCTTCTACCGGATTATCTTGTGTTGTGTGATACATGTGATGTGATTGGTTTATAAATGGCCCAAATGTCTATCTAATACATATTTAGCTAATGCATCAGTTAATGTATTTAGACATCTAAGAATATGTCGATATTCAATATAATCAAAATAACATTCCAAGAGGCGAATTCGTAAATATACCCGTAATAAAGTAGTACTTCGAATAACATAGACATTACTTAACTGCAGTACTACTAGCTGCAAATCGAGTCGTACAACCAAGTGACTGATACTGAGCGAAATAACATCAATCAATAATTCGATAACATCTCTATACTCTGTAATATTGTTGGTCGCATGGCCAAGACACACACCTCGTAGAGTGATAAATTCGTTTGTAGGGGCGTAAATTTCCCAAACAGCAGAAGCAAGGTTCTAAGTACTACGACTAGCGCCATCAGCGAAGCCAATGTGGGGTAACGAAGACTCCGACATCTGGAAACCAAACACAACGTAACATAATGGCAGAGACCAAATAAAGAAAAAACATACTACAGTAACACACAAGAAGTATGATGCAATAAAATACAAGTACTCATGCACATGTGATCTTAGGCATAGTACTTCTTTAAGTACAACCCATTTCTGGGTTCACTCAAAGGGATACCGTCGTAATCTACTAACGCGTAAGCCCCTTTCTCCAAAACTTGTCTAACGATATAAGGACCTCGCCACATAGCTTCAAATTTTCCAGCCCCTAGCACATCCCGATCTTATTTGTAAAGGAGAACCATATCACCTTCAGAGAAAACGTGAGGCTTGACATGTTTGTCATAGTGGGATTTAACGCATTTCTTTTGGGATTTTATGACTAGGGTGGCGTCGCGACAAGTTTCGTCTAATCACATGAGATACAACAGACATTCCTCTTCGGCATAAGTTTTTGGTAGGAGTTCGGCGACTAGTTTTAGTGAGGGTATCTCACATTTAATGGGCAGGATGGCTTCTAGACCATAGACTAACCGGAATGGTGTAAACCCGGTAGCAGACTTAACGGATGTCCGGTAAGCCCACAATGCTGAAAACAACATCGTGTGCCAACTCGTTTTGTGAATCCCTATCATTCGTCAAAGCATGGTTATGAGGACTTTGTTAATTTCTTCGACTTGGCCGTTGGCTTGTGGGTAATATTGTGTTGAGTTCTCACGGCGAAGACCCAACTTTTCAGTGAGTTCGGACATCATGAAGTTTCTAAAGTGGCTACCGTGATAGGTCACGATAGCCTGAGGAACACCAAAACGAGCTATGATGTGATTGAATATGAATAATGTTGCGGTCTTTCCGGTATTGTCAAATGTCGACATCGCCTTAGCCCATTTCGTAAAATAATCTACGGCTACAATAATGTATCCATGCCCCCCGGCCGAGTGAGGGTGACATGTCATGAAATCGATACCCCATTTTGCAAAAGGATCGACGGAGACCACAGTGTGGAGGGGAGCGGGATGCGATCGTATTTTATGGTTGTAGGTCTTGCAAGCGTGGCACTTTTGAATGACAATTATACAATCGTTGAATAAAGAAGGCCAAAAATACCCAGCTCGCAAGATCTTCTAGGAAGTAGCATACCCAGACATATGACCGCCACAAGCTCCAGAATGGTAGTCATTTAGGGCTTTCTCGACTTCATCAAACGTGAGACAGCGTCGAAAAACTGAGTCAATCCCACGACGATAAAGAGTATCACCGAGGATAATATACTAACGGGCTTGGTAGCATATTTGACGACGGTCAGTACTAGACAAATTGGGTTGGAAATTCTGGGTTTGGAGATATATGATGATATCGTTGTACCAAAGATCATCAGAACTAATCAGGAAAAGAGATTCATCAGGTAATGAATCGGCTGCTGCCTTTTCCATCTCAGAGTAGGGAAAGTCGCATATCAACTCGGCAAACACTAAGGATTTCTTGGACTTATAGCGTTCGAATTCCAAGTCAAAATCCTGGAGTATCACGATCCATTTGGAGTATTTTCCCCCTAGCAGTTGACGTGTGAGAATGTGTTGCATAGGATTGCAGTTAGAAATTACCATAGTCTTGCGAGAGAGGATATAGTGCCAGAAATGTTGAACTGCTTGGACGGCTGCCAAGGCCAGTTTTTTGACATGTAAATACTTGGTTTCGGTAGGCGTTAGGCTTCGACTCAAGTAATAGATGACATGCTCTTCATGAGAATCATCCTCTTGGACAAGAACCATAGCAATGGTGTAATACAAGGCTGCAAGGTAGAGGAAATAATTGCGACTGTAATCAGGGGAGAAGAGAAGCGGAGCATGTGTCAGGGATAGTTTCAGAGCTTCAAAATATTTGTTTGCGATGGTATCCCATACAAACTCGGACCTCTTTTTGAGTAGTTGCGTAAATCCAAGAGTTATCTCGGCATAGTTCGGGATGAAACGACGAAGAAAATTTGCTTTCCCTTGCAAACTTTGTAACTGGCGAAGTGAAGAAGGAGGAGGGAGATTGAGAATCTCCTCAACCTTCAAAGGATCTACCCTGATCCCTTGATGTGAAACGATAAATCCTAGAAGTCGGCCGGATTCTACGCAGAAAACGCATTTGTGAGGATTCAAGCATATATGCTAAAACCGACATCGGAGGAAAATGGCTCGGAGGTGTATGGGATGATCGACACAGTGCATGGAATGAACGGGTAAGTCGTCAAGATATGGCTGCACTATGTGCTTGATATCATGAAAGGCATAAGACATAGCGCGTTGAAAAGTTCCGCCAACATTTTTTAGACCGAAAGGAAGTTTGCAATAAGAAAAAGTGCCCCAAGGACAAATAAAAGCGGTTTTGTGTTGGTCCTCGGGAACAATATTGATTTGATTATATCTAGAGAAACCATCCATCAGAGAGAAAGTTTCACTTCCGTCACAATCGTCGACAATCTGGTCGACGAAGGGGGTAGGAGAGTTGTCTTTAGGACATGCTTTGTTAATATCCCTATAATCAATGCACATGTGGATTGTGCCTTGTTTTTTGTCGATTGGGACAAGATTGGAAACCCAGTCAGTGAGAGCCACCGAGTAAATAAAGCCGACTTTGAGAAGTTTCCTGACTTCCAGCTTAATAGCGGCCGCTTTACGTGGGTGGACCGGATGAAGGCATTGCCGGACGGGTTTAGCGTTTGGGTATGTCTTGATCTCATGTATCACAATGTTGGGGTCAATACCCATCATTTCTTCATAGCTCCAGGCGAATACATCATGAAATTATTTGAGAAGTGACTTGTAGGTGACGATTTCGTCAGGGGAACATGAAGCTCCGATATGCACATTTTCGACAATTCCAGGTTTTATGGATATGTCGAGGGGAATAGTGGGTGAGATATTGCTTAATTTCTCTTCGGAAAACACATCGTGTGTAGACTCGGGAATGGTGGAAATGACAACAACGGTCGACGGGGCCGAGATCCGTTGGTCGCTCTCGATGGTGTGTTGTTCCAAGAAGAGGATGGAACGATGATGTCCATCGTCCTAGGGGGTGTCTTCCATGACAAACATAATCATTTCGTCCGTGGGAAAAATGACGCGGAACGGATCTGGAGATAAATCACCAAGAGAGGGGGTAGAAGGAGTTGCTGATTGAATTGCCTGATAGGCAGATTCGACCGGGCTCAACGACATTTCGTCATTGTAACGAAGATGATCGCCAAGGTTGGGTACCATCCATGGCTCGTGAGACGTGGGGGTCCCGTGAATAGAGGTGGAGATCATGTTGATTGAAGTGATAGATGGATGTGGAACATCGGGTGGTGGGATGGGGAAGGTACCCATTAACGAGGAGTCTTTAAGAAGACCCACACCGACATTCTC
>ML830338.1:10894-36126 GCA_009831015.1 Picea engelmannii | reverse complement strand
TTTTAGTTTTTGTTTAATTCTTGTTAATAGCTCTATTGTTTTCTTTCTAACCTCTTTACATACAGCTGTCATGACTAGCAGAGCCCAACTAGGCATGTAAGCACTCACTTTTTGCTCACACATCGACGAAAAGGGTGCAAACACAAGTCACTGACTGAAGTTGGATCAAGGCCTCATCTGCTTGCGCATACCTTATCCAGTTTTCTGTGTTAGATCGATATCTGCCTGGGCCTGCGTCCATTTGACCACCTTAATTTTATTCCTTGTGACATGAAAACCGATGGGTATCAGGCTTACCTCTACCGCAATCTAGAGCTGACTTTTGGTGGTAACATTTCTGGCGTCGTTGTCATGGAAAAATTTTTAGATTTTACCTGGGTAGAATGACAACAAGCCTCTGATTCTGAAGGTGCATCAAATACCAGAGCCATTGAAGATTGCGCTTGCACCTGGTGACTCCACTGAGATGACTTCACCATTTCGGCTCCACTGTTTCAGTGTGGCTACCTCTGGCTACACCTGGTATCCCCTTGGAGAGCACAATGATCAGATCTGGTCTTTGATGGTGGACAAAGACCATACACACTCATTCTGCACATGTTTCACCTGGTGACTCCATGGTTGAAGAATCGATTGGCAACTCCACTGATTCGAAATGGAAAGAATCCTGGCTCGGAGGTTTGCTCCCTTTAATTTTTTTGTTGTTTATGGTTTTCCCAATGTTATTCCTGCTCCAAATGAATGGAATGATTAGTTTCCTATAAAGAGGACAACCCTGCTCAGCATCTCATAGAGTTTCATGAACTCATGCATCAGTGGGAGATACATCATGAGGATGTATTAATGAAGATGTTAATTTTCTCTTTAGCAAGGGATGCTCGTGAGTGGTATCATTCTTTACCCCCTGGTAACATTTCTTCACTGGGATAATTTCATGTAACTTTCAATGCTCATTATCAAAAGTTTTATCCCTAGGATTTAATTTGTCATAGCTGTTGCAAGGGATACAATGACTGTATTCAAGATAGAGTTGCTTCCTATGCAGGCTGTGAGGATGAGCCTGATGTATTGGATCATAAATCAGTCCTTTCTCATCCCTGTTTGTCTGCATCAGAGGAAAGCTATGAGGATGAAGGTTGCGAAGAGGAAGGAGATGCTCTGAGTGAGTTGATGGAGCTAGTGAAGTCTCTTTTTGCAGAATTAGAGGAATTGAAGTCAGAACATGAGTGTTGCCTTTTGGAAGAAAATGGAGAGGATTTTCCATCCCTTGAAGCAGAATCCCTACGAAGGATGATGATGAAGATTTCATGATTGTAGAGGCCCTACATTCTTCTCCTGAGGTTTCTGTTGTCCCTAGCTTTGATGATTATTCAGAAGAAGAGAAACAGAGCCCTACATCACATTTTGCTGACCAGAGGAGTAGTTAGCCTGTATATGATAGCTATGAATCAGATTCTGAGATGGATATGCAGGATATCCAAGAGCACACAACAGAGCCTTATCCTCTTTTTCTTAAAGGGGATTATCATGAGGAAATCAACCCTCCTGGGCTTGCTGAATAAACTGAGCAGCAAGATGAATAACAGAGATTTCCCATGGGTCCTATTTATAATGATTATGGATCTGACCCTTGGGAGAGCCAAGAAGATGAACCAGAGGAGCAACAAGAAGGGAAGTTTATCTCATGTTCAAATCTTGTCAGTGAGCAACCATCATCTGAGGACAATCAACCTGTATCATCTTCCCATCCGCTTGTGCCTTCCAATGATATTCAACCTTGTATGAGCAGTTGTGGAGCAGAGCAAGTTTTCTACTACAAATTTCATAGGATTTGCCACTCATTCTATGAGCCTATCAACAAGTACATGGAGTGGCATTTCCTTCATGCCTTGGAGCCTCCCTATTTTATCTCAACTTCAGCCCTTGGAGAAAAGTTGAAGGATGTAACCATTCTATTGTCACGGTTGCATCATCTGTTACTAAATACTGACAGATTAAGAGTGCTTCCAGTTAGGAAGTTACTTGAATGACTATGGTGGAAATTTTCTTTCACCTAGCACCATGTAAAGTTTGATTAGTTTAGGATTGTACATAAATAAGCTCCTTGGAGCCCTTGTATGTTTGTTTTCATCTTATTTTTCGGCATATATTCATTAGCAAGGTGTTTTGAGCTTGACTCCATAACCCAACAGAAGGTGACTCGAACTGCAAAAGGAGTTCTTAGAGCCTCACAGGGAGGACTATATCCCCCATGGAGCCTATTGTTATCACATAATTTTTCTAGGTTTTTTTTTTCCCTTATGAGCGACGCCTTGGTGAACAAATGCGAGGAAAGGGGTTAAAAAACCCAAATTTTGGCGTTTATCCAAAGTATGGGTGAGGATTTGATGGTTTGGCACACTATTCTAAGGGGCACGTAGATCTGAGCGGATAAGATCTACACACTCAGATATACGGCATAGGGCCCATATCGAACCCTCCCGACATTCTACCTTGAGTGGGGGGGGGTCCGAGTTGGTGGTTTTTGAATGCGCCCCCTCCACTGTCATGGCTCCTCCTCATGAACTCAGACCCCCCCACCCCCCTGCTGACCTTTACTGCTTACCACTCTCCCCCCCTCTGAGTAGACCACTTACCACTCCCGCTTACCGCTCCATCCTCCCACTGCCATCTGTCCCCCACTCCATCTCTCTCCTTCGCCTATCACTTCTCCCACTCCCCCTCATCCTTTCGTTGCAACACACCTATCCTCCACTCACCTTGGCATCATATCCCTCTTCATTTATGCCTACCATCTCCTGCCATGTGTTCTCCCCTTGTACTCCACCTCACCTCCATCTAGATAGGTTGTCCCCACTGTGCTTACTACCACAATCTCTCTTCTGCCTCCACATCATGGTCCTATGCCACATCGCCTCTTCACCTTTACACGTAAGCGCCCACACATACCCAATAGCTTGTCAGTCACGCCCATCGCCTCAGCCTCGTCAGTTCTATCCACATTCACCAGCTAGGTTCCTCTATTGAAGTCGGACGAAGTAGCAGACGACCAAAGAGAGGTCGCCACATCTTCCAGGTGTCAAGTTTGACTTCGGTCGTTCTATTCCCGATGCAACAGTTATGAAGCGGGGGAGGTAGTTGGAATGTCGTCTCCCCCCATGAATGAAGAATTCAATATGGTATGACCGTAAAGGCAATTAGTCAACTCAGGCAGTTTGAGATCGCATGTGTAGAGAGATTGCTTGCCCAGTGTGACGGAGCAGAGCTTAAAGGGACTGGCAGAGCCTAGATCGCGTCTGACAGAGGAAGGTGTGTGTAGAGGAGACCTGTAGGTGCAGTCAGACCAAGAAATGCAGTGCCATGAAAGATCGAGCACGCCTCTGCTAAGCATGGCGAAATAGTTCTAAGCATATAGGAGTCTTTCTCATTTTTTTTGAGGAGGTGGATGGTTTAGCCAAGCTCCCACAATTGTAAAGTTTTGTTTAAAATTTGGTTATCTGTTATGCTATGAGATTTGAGATTCCTTATTCAATCTAAGTCAGTTTTCCTTTTAGTCTTTATGCATATGATACTGAAGACTCAGGCATGGCTGATCCAACCGAGTTGTTGTGATTATGTTGTAATGGATGTTTGATTGCAGCATTGTTGTAGCATTTTCAGTTTCCTGAAACTCCAAGTCCAAGAGGATATTGTTATCTAAGTTGTTCTTCATTTGGCTGATGGAAGACCTGGTGTCCATAGAAAACCATTACACTTTCTATTTAAGCTCTTCCTCCTACTCACCCTTACTACAACTCACTGACTGAAGTTGGATCAAGGCCTCATCTTCTTGCACATACCTTATCCAGTTTTCTGAGTTAGAGCGATATCTGCCTGGGCCTGCGTCCATTTGACCACCTTAATTTTATTCCTTGTGACATAAAAACCGATGCGTATTAGGCTTACCTCTACCACAATCCAGAGGTGACTTCTTGTGCTAACAACAAGTGTATCTGACTATTAATTTCAAAATTTTTCAAGGATACCCGCATTATTTGGATACAAAATGGTTAAACAACTCTCCAAGATTTGAAGGCCTCCCAATTTCTCATATTGTAGAGTTCTTGAAGTATATAAGTGAGATAGAATTGGGAGGGGAGGATGTTCTGATAAAATTATTCATACTTTCTCTGCTATATTTTTTGCAAGATTGGTTTAAGAATTGTTGCAAAGAAAGGGGTATATCATCTTTCATAGACCTCATCAGTAGGTTTATTGAGTTTGTGAAACCACAATGCCTGACATATGAAGATGCCCTTAAGGATATTGCAGTAGCACTAGAGAATGAAGGATTCACCACTGAGATTGTGGAAGATCTCAGGGATGTGTACCATACTCAATACCAAGAATTCTCTGATATAGAAGGAGAAATTTATGAAGAAAATTGTCAACCCCTTGAAGAGGAGCAAGATTTTTCCTGTGATTCAATAGAATGTAGTGAAGATTTAACTAAAAAATAGAATTATGAGGATGAAGCACTAGTAACCACTCCTCTATCCGATGAAGCTCTCCAAGATCCTATCTCTCTTGCACAAGATGAAGAGAATGAGGTGAGTCATTTTCCTTTCAGGTTTCTTGATGACACTTTGTTCTATGATTCAGAAAGTGAAGAAGTAAAGGAGCCCTTGGAAGAGCTAGTTCCTTGTTTTTATGATGAAGGCGAAGAGATGAGTCTTGGTGATGATGTATTGGACCCTCTTCCGTTTGATGAAGCCATCCAAGCCATCAATTCTCTTGCGCAACAAAAAGTGAACACAATAAGTTATTTCCCTTTCCAAGATTTTGATGATGCTTTGTTTTATGATTTGAAAATAGAAGAAGTACTAGAGGAGCGCTTGGATGCATTAAATCCTTCATGTTATGATAAAGGTAGTAACATTGTTGACAATATTGATGAGTTCATACATGTTGGAAGACGTAAGTGGGATGTGATTGGTTCTAATGAGGATCCCATTTATGATATGGAAGGACATTTCCAAGTGTTGCTTGTACAACTATCATATGAGGTTAATAATGAATATGACATCTGGCAACAAGGAAATGATATGGTTACAGACATCTCCAAGGGTGACCTAGTTCTATTTTCTCCTGATGATTTCCGGTCATACCTTGAAGATTTGGATGAGTACTCCTTTGAGAACTTGGATTTGTCTTGTGAAGAAGATTATCAACCACCATTATGCTCATATCTTAAGAGTGAGGAAGTTTCTTTTCTGAAGTAGGATACTTGTGATAAGATTTTCCACCTCTCTTTGATTACTTTACCTCGCTATGTCACCGAGGGTATGGTTTGGAAACATGTACCTTATCCCAAGTCTTCTATAGGACAAAGCCTCCTTTTCGAATTTAGGGGAAGGTTGAGTACCTTAAAAAGAAGCTTTTTATCAAAGTCTTCCAGCTTCCCCTTAAGAAAATGTCAGTTATCCTCTAGGTTCTTGCTAGTCCCTTCCCAGGCCTCATATTGTGAAGACTTCTGAGGTAGATAACCTTCAAACCCTTTGAGTCAATCTATTGAATCTTTGACTTTTTATGATCCCTTTCTGATATGGATTGAGCACTTTCCTGAGAGTATGACTTCACACCATTTTGTCCCTCCCACCCGCCTACATGAGCTAGACTTTATGATTTCCGATGATACAATACATTCTCTAACTCATTTTATTTTTGTGCTTGACTTAGCATCATTTTGGTTTATGATGAAGCACAGAGGCAAGTATTATGAGACATTGCTACGATGGTTTCACTGGCTATTTGACTACACCTAGCATTCAACCAACATGTAAGTAGGTAGGCATTTGCATTCATTGTTATACCATTTGCATTTCATGCTAGAGTAGTTCTATTTCCATTTGTATATATGATTTCTTACTTTTAATCCATTGTATCATATATGAGCCAGGGTTGATATCACCACCCCAAATCATTACTAATCAATTTTGTTGAGATCTAGCAGGTCCCAGGTCATACCATAAATGTTGAGATTCTCATGCGCTCTACGGTGAGCACATGTCCCCGAGTTGGAGCCATATGTTATCCCCTAGCCTAGGGATAACTAAGGAGATTATGTCTTGAGGCCCACATGTCCTAGACATGGATTACCGAGAGCCATATTGACTTGAGCCTGACCCTAGAGGGCCCATCGTTTTCTTCAGTGCCTCCATCCCGTCAGCAATAAAAAAATCCATCCCATCAGACTGGTCCTTCAACAACAATAGGTCTTGCTCCATGAGGTAATGAGCTTGGGTATCATGGTATGTGTCACTCTGATTCTCAAAACATTTGAATATGTGCATTTAATTCTCTTTTACTTCATGATGTGTGCTTGGAATTTATGCCTTTTTACTTGTCCACACCTAGGGGGGGTGACATGATGCCCTAGCAAGTTGCTTCCTCTTAGGAATGAGTTTCCACTCGGTGGGTTCATGAAAGGTCATTGTCCATTCCCACCAAAATTTTCACTTTTCATCTTCTTCCTGGTCATCCATCCCCTACATTGGTTTGGACATTAGGTTTTCCAAGCTATCAAAGGGTTGTACCTTGCCTTGTGGGAAGAAGGGGCTAAAGGCCTAGAGGGTAAAATTAGTTGGCAAAAGATAAAAGCCAAAAGAACAAAAACTTCAGATGCTTCGCCCAAGGATCCTCAAGAAAGCAATAAAAGGATTCTCAGCAAGAAATGGAGGGACCCATAAAATAATAAACTCAATACCTATTTGGAGGATAGGGGGTCTCATCATGAGCCAACCTATTAGGTCCATGGGGATGTAGCGGTATGACACTACCATTCATCTGGTCACCAGGCCAGGGTAGTGGCTCTTGGTGGCATAGCCAAGAGAAAGGGGGTCTCATCACGAGCCATCCTTCTCATCTCCGTGAAATGCTTGTGGGTAACACTCTCACCACTAGTCACCACGCTAGGGCAGTGTCCCCCAAATATTCTCTTGAAAGAAAAAGAAATAAGATAAAAGGTAAAAATACATTGAATGGGCTTAGAAACATTTGCATCCATGACAAGGTGCAACTCACCCTCTTCAGAGGCATCCACAGGTAAGCCATACATTTCCCTGGCATCACTGCACCCATTGCCCAAAAATCCCCATACCATCTCATGCACTTACATGACCTGCATTGGTATTCACTTGCAAACATCCCACATCTAAGGAGAATTATCCCAATAGGACGTCCTGAAACCCTCTCCAAACCTGGCTTGTAGAATAGCATAACGTATTTGAGCACTTGTCTGGGAAAAGGGGGTTTTATGCACATGTTTAGAAAACTTGATTATTATATGTGATTGACATTGCTATGATCCCCGTGACTTATGAGCCCATGGAGGGCGTACTTGTTTTTGTTGCATGATCATGTCCGACGAAGAGGTACACATGGGGAGATGATTAGCTCGGACATCCATAGGGTTAGAAGCCCACCAGATGGATGTTGAGACCCCAGCCAGGGGCAGACATATACCAGAGGCTTGCATCAGAGAGAGAGGAGGACATTACACTAGAGACAACTTGGCAAGCATGGACCCAGAGGGGTCTTTCCCTTCCACCAATATGTTGGCCCTTGAAGGCCCTTGACATCATCATTTAGATCCTTGACGTCACCCAGTTGAGGCCCCCGGCTTGAGGACGACATTGGTTGACACGTGTGGCAGTTCCAGAGGGGTTTTGAGCCCCAACATTCTACTTGGAGGGCCAATGTTCTAGGAAGGAAGCTAATGTCGCCCTAGGAGGGGCATGACGTCACCTTAAAAAGCTCAAATTAGGGTTTTATTTATCAAATTTATGTAAAATTGGATTTTCTCATGTAAACTGGCCATGTCAACCTTTTCTGACCTAATTTTGTAATTGAAGGTCATTTTCATTGTATAAATAAGGGATTTTCCCCTTGCATTTTTCATGATTCATTCACTCACTAAGTGAGGTCTGGAATTTCGGCTCCTTTAAGGCTCTTTAGCTGAAATTAAGTGGTGCACAACTCTTGGAGGAGGCTTATATTGGTGTTTTTGGCATTTTTCTTGGTGGAAAGTCTACAACCAAGCTAAGTGCTAGATTATTCTTGGTGAATGTAAGTGAATTTATGCAATTCTTCTTTACTTTGAATGGTTATGGTACATTTACTTTGCATTTTTCCAAGATTATGAAATTGCTAGCTTAAAACCCTAGGAGATCAAGCACATGTTATTGTCCTTGTCTTAATAGCTTTTCACCTACTAGATTATGTTAAAAAGCCTACATTTTGAAGCATTGTGCTAGAGCCCTGCCATTGCATCACTCTAGCATCATTTTCTTTATCAAGCCATTGTTTACTTCAAGCATGAGCTAAAGAAGAAGGAAAACCGCTAGGGCCTAGGGTTACCTACTTCCTAGTAGTCATTTTCCTTCTAAGGCTTGTTGATTGAGGCCTTGGGTTACCAACACCTCAACCATCATCCTTCTTTGTCCTTAGCTCATATATTATCAATTGTTTCCTTCAAGTTTGATGTTGCAAAGTGACTCCATTAGCCCTAAAGACACTGATCTAGACCTTGCATTTGATTGATTTATGAGATCAACCCTTAAATATTTTACCTCAAGCTATCTACTAGCCTTTTCTAACCCTAGATTAGACTAATTCACTAACCTTCTTGTTGTTGTTACAAAAGTAATCTACAACCAATTATTACAGTAGTAAAATCTCTTAAAAGCAATTACAAAAGTTGATTTTTACATTGCCTAATTAGCTTCTGACAAGTGCTAGGATATTGCTATTGTTGGATTATCATTTTTGGTCATTGTGAAGCTTATTTAAGGCATTGGTTGTGAAGCTATCATCTTGTATACATCATTGTAATAAAATTTCTGTTTGCTTCATCTAGCATCAACTTATTGCTTTTATCGACAAGTCCAAGGTTTTATGAAGCACTAACATCAAATTGTACTTGCAAAATATATTGTTTTCTTATTTCTTTGTTCTGGGCAGGTACGCTCAAGCATATCATTGATTCATTTTCTAAAACCTTGGGACTTTATGATCAATGTGAGTTGTGAGATGGGACATCTTTTATTGACACTTCAACCTTTGCCTTCTCAAACCCCCAGGTCACTGGGGAAGTAGCCCCTGAGCTATCATCCCTAAATATAAAGAGGTGTCTTATTAAGGTGACAGTGATAGGACAACCTCCTGTTACACCAATTTTCCCTCCTTTATCCTTTCCCTATTGGACAAGTACAAATTGCACGATAGCATTTTGGCACCGTTGTCATGGAACACTGAGTCAATTCTCCTAAAAAATGACACTTTTCGGTAAGCCTTTCCTCAAAATTCTTTATCTTACAAAGCTTGCCTGACGACTCCACTGAGGGTGATCCCCTCATCCCTTTGATAGTTTCAAGAAAATTATCTAGCATCTCCACTGACCTTTTCCAAGGTGCCACCTTACTCTCAATTCTGTGATATTTCCAAGTTATGGGATCATGGCTCCCTGGGAACAAGTGTATCCGACTATTAATTTCAAAAAATTTCAAGGATACCCGCATTATTTGGATACAAAATGGTTAAACAACTCTCCAACATTTGGAGGCCTCCCAATTTCTCATATTGTAGAGTTATTGAAGTATATAAGTGAGATAGAATTGGGAGGGGAGGATGTTCTAATAAAATTATTCATACTTTCTCTGCTATCTTTTTTGCAATATTGGTTTAAGAGTTGTTGCGAAGATACGGGTATATCATCTTTCGTAAACCTCATCAATAGGTTTATTGAGTTTGTGAAACCACAATGCCTGACATATGAAGATGCCCGTAAGGATCTCGCAATATCACTAGAGAATCAAGGATTCGCCACTAAGATTGTGGAAGATCTCAGGGATGTGTATTGTACTCAATAACAAGAATCCTTTGATATAGAAGGAGAAATTTATGAAGAAAAGTGTCAACCCCTTGAAGAGGAGCAAGATTTTTCCCGTGATTCAATAGAATGCAGTGAAGATTTAACTAAAAAGGTGAATTATGAGGATGAAGAACTAGTAACCGCTCCTCTGTCCGATGAAGATCTCCAGGATCCTATCTCTCCTGCACAAGATGAAGAGAATGAGGTGAGTCATTTTCCTTTTAGGTTTATTGATGACAATTTGTTCTATAATTCAGAAAGTGAAGAAGTAAAGGAGCCCTTGGAAGAGCTAGTTCCTTGTTTTTCTGATGAAGATGAAGAGATGAGTCTTGGTGATGATGTATTGGACTCTCTTCCATTTGATGAAGCCATCCAAAACATCTATGCTCCTGCACAACAAAAAGTGAACACGGTAAGTTATTTCCCTTTCCAAGATTTTGATGATGCTTTGTTTTATGATTTGGAAAGAGAAGAAGTACTAGAGGAGCCCTTGGATGCATTAAATCCCTCATGTTATGATAAAGGTAGTAACATTGTTGACAATATTGATGAGTTCATACATGTTGGAAGCCGTAAGTGGGATGTGATTAGTTCCAATGAGGATCCCATTTATGATATGGAAGAACATTTTCAAGTGTTTCCTCTACAACTATCATATGAGATTAATAATCACTCTGACATCTGGCAACAAGGAAATGATATGGTTACAGACATCTCCAAGGGTGACCTAGTTCTATTTTCTCCTGATGGTTTTCGGTCATACCTTGAATATTTCTATGAGTACTCGTTTGGGCACTTGGATTTATCTTGTGAAGAAGATTATCAACCACCATTGTGCTTAGATCTTAAGAGTGAGGAAGTTGCTTTCCTGAAGCAGGATACTCGTGATAAGATTTTCCACCTCCCTTTGATTACTCTACCTTGCTATGTCACTGAGGGTATGGTTTGGAAACATGTCCCTTATCCCAAGTATTTTGTAGGACAAAGCCTCCTTTTGGAATTTAGGGGAAGGTTGAGTACCTTCAGAAGAAGCTTACTATCACAGTCTTCCAGCTTCCCCTTAAGAAATTGTCAGTCATCCTCTAGGTTCTTGCTAGTCCCTTCCCAGGCCTCAGATTGTGAAGACATCCGAGGTAGCCAACCTTCAGACCCTTTGAGTCATTCTATTGAACCTTTGAATTTTCACGATCCCTTTCTGAGCTGGATTGAGCACTTTCCTAAGAGTATGACTTGGCACCATTTTGTCCCACCCACCCACCTCCATGATCTAGACTGTATGATTTCCGATGATATAATACATTCTCTAACTCATGTTATTTTTGTTCTTGACTTAGAAAATTTTTGGTTTACGATGAAGCACAGAGGCAATTATTGTGAGACATTGCTAGGATGGTTTCACTGGCTATTTGACTACACCTGGCATTCAACCAACAGGTAAGTAGAGGTAACTAGGTAGGCATTTGCATTCATTGTATATACCATTTGCATTTAATGCTAGAGTAGTTGTATTTCCTTTTGTATATATGATTGCTTACTTGTACTTCATTGTATCATGTATGATCCAGGGGTGATATCACCACCCCAAATGATTGCTAATCAATTTTGTTGAGATCTAGCAGGTCATAGGCCATACAAGAGATGTTGAGGTTCTCATGCACTCTGTGGTGAACACATGTCCCCGAGTTGGACCAGATGTTATCCCCTAGCCTAGGGATAACTGAGGAGATTATGTCTCTAGGCCCACATGTCCTAGACATGGAGTACCAATAGCCATATTGACTTAAGCCTGGCCCTGGAGGGCCCATCCTTTTCTTCAGTGCCTCCATCCTGTCAGCAACAACAACATCCATCCCATTGACCTAGTCCTTCAACAACAGTGGGTCTTGCTCCATGAGGTAATGAGTTCGGGTATCATTGTATGTGTCACTATGATTCTCAAAACATTTGAATATGTGCATTTAATTCTCTTTTACTTGATGATGTGTGCTTGGACTTTATGCCTTTTGACTTGTCCACACCTGGGGGGTGACAAGATGCCCTAGCAAGTTGGTTCCCCTTAGGAGCGAGTTTCCACTGGGTGGGTTTATGAAATGTCATCGTCCACTCCCACCATACTTATCACTTTTCATCTTCTTCCCTCTCATCCATCCCCTGCATTGGTTCGGGCTTTGGGGTTTCCAAGCTAGCAAAGGGTTGTACCTTGCCTTATGGGAAGAAGGGGCTAAAGGCCCAGAGGGTAAAAGTAGCTGGAAAAAGATAAAATCCAAAAGAACAAATCCTTTAGATGCTTTGCCCAGGGATCCCCGAGAAAGTAGTAAAAGGATTCTTAGCAAGAAATGGAGGGACCCATAAAATAATAAACTCAAGACCTAGTTGGAGGATAGGGGGTCTCATCATGAGCCAACCTATTAGGTCCATGGTCATGTAGCGACATGACACTACCATTCAACTGGTCACCATGCCAGGGTAGTGGCTCTTGGTGGCATAGCCAAGAGAAAGGGGGTCTCATCACGAGCCAACCTTCTCATCTCCGTGAAATGCTTGTGGGTAACACTGTCACCACTGGTCACCATGCCAGGGCAGTGTCCCCCAACTGTTCTCTTGAAATAAAAAGCAATAAGATAAAAAGGTAAAAATGCATTGAATGGGCTTGGAAACATTTGCATCCATGACAAGGTGCAACTCACCCTCTTCGGAGGCACTCACAGGTAAGCCATACATTTCCCTGTCATCACTGCACCCATTGCCCAAACATCTCCATACCATCTCACATCTCATGGACTTACATGACCTAGATTGGTCTGCACCTGGAAACATCCCACATCTAAGGAGAATTATCCCAAAAGGATGTCCTGAAACCCTCTCCAAACTTGGCTTGTAGAATAGCATAATGTCTTTGAGCACTTGTCTGGGAAAATGAGGTTTTATGTACATGTTTAGATAACTTGATTATTATATGTGATTGACATTGCTATGATCCTTGTGACTTATGAACCCATGGAGGGCATACTTGTTGTTGCTGCAGGACCATGCCCGATGGCAGGTACACATGGGTAGATGATTAGCTCAGACCGCCAAGCCAAGGCCGCCGCTAAGGTCGTTCGTGCACTTGAGGCCTAGTCTGGAGAGTGTCGAGGGCCTTGCATAGTGGAAAACATTTGAATAATTTTTTTCCCTCTCTTGTCTAGAAGTTCCAGACAGAAACATATGTCGTCCACATCCTTGCGAACCGCGAACACCAAATCTTGCAAAATCGCCAGACCATCTTGAAATTTTGTGCATGAGGCGCAGTTCGAGCAGGAGTGTGGCTGGCTCGGTGGTTTTCCCATGTGGACGGAGGTGTCTTCCAAAGGAGTCGGGGTTGGGGGTGGATGCACAGGTGGTGGCTCCAGAGAAGAATTCACTGGTGAATTTGGTGGGATGACCAAGGCTGGTTGCGAGGAGGAGGCCAGGTCCGGAAATGGGCCTGGAGTGAAGTCTAGTGAATTCCCCTGAAGGTTGAACCACTCGACTCAGTAGTCCAATGGCGTGGACAAAGGTGAGAATTCGCTTTGGCTTTGAGAGGACTGGTTAGAGGGGGAAGGCGAAGAAGGTGAAGAGTTGTGCGACTATGCTGGGGTAGGCGGAGGCCGGATGGCCAAGTGAGCCATGTTTTGATACCATGCAGAGCCCCTCTTTGATTTCCCCTGAAGCTGAGGCATGAACGAAGTGAAGAGAAGGAATGAAGGCGTGAAGAGATGGCAAACTTAGCGGGTGAAGGCCAAGGATGATTGCAAACTAGGTGTTGGCTCTACAGGGAAGAAGGAGATCTATTGAACCAGCTAAGGAGCGTCATGATAAAAGTTGAGTCAGAGTGGGAAGACGCACACGCATAGAGGTGATTTCCATAAAGACTAATCCATTGATTGGACGAGGAGACATGGAGGAGTGAGGGAAACTCTTATTCATATTGTGGGAGGAGGGGAGGTGCATGCACAAGTCACGTGGTTGGTACTGCGCTGGCAGGTGCCGTCCCCTCCACTTGACATTTGGTTCCACCCGACACCCCATCCGAGGTCTTTCTTTTATTTATTAATGTTATCTCTAAACAACTTTTCAATTTAATTTAACCATAGTTACATGGATTGTAGTGAAAAAATTGAGTTATAAATACACATCCCCCACAAAATAACTAACTCATAGCATTTTTAGGAGACCCCTTTTAGACCTTAAAATTCCCCTAATATGGTCATTAAAATTTTGTTGCTCAATCACTATAGGAGTGTTTGAGGAAACACTTGTAGGACCAAGATGAGGATCAACATCATAATGTGAAAAATAGAGATTCACTAAAACATGATAAGAAACATTTATAAATGAATCATTTATAAGAACCAGTGGAAAAAATTATGGTTGGTTCTAAATAATAAAATTCTTACATGGGATAATTACATAAAAGGCTCTGGTAGGTTCTTGGCATTTGCCAACTATACAAGGAAAATAATCAAAGTGTCAAACACTTTTTCCTCTAATGTCACTTCACCAAAGAAACTTGGGATGCAACCAAATCTATACAAGGGAGACAAGTAGATGGGGATGGGAATATTTGGATGAGGCCCTTAAAGACTAGTCTAAAGATAAGGAGGTAAACATTAGCAACCACTCCCTCCATGATTTTGTTTTGTGGGTTGTATGGCTCACTAGGAATGCAACCCTCTTCCAATAAAAGTAGGTCCCTTTTATGGTTTCCTTTTACAAACTAAGAGAAACATATTTGAGTTTTGAAAAATCCAAGAAGCAAAATGTCCCCTAAACATTAATACTTCTATTCCTTTCAATTTCTTCGATGGAGCAAAGAATATGAATCCAAATGTTTGTGGGGTTGGGAGAATACTCATCTCCCACCCACAAAATCTCCTTTGAATGTGGACTTGTAGTAGGAACAAACAATAAGGTAGAGGTAAGGAAACATGTATCTCAATGACCAAGATTAAATGAGATTATCATCTTTGGAGACTCAAAGTTGGTTATCGACATGATGGAAGGGTTTAAGATTGACAAGAGCATCAATATCCATGGCAACCTCGAGCTTGGTAGAAGAGATAAAAAAACATCTTTCACATATATTTCTTTTAAGCATGTTTATAGAGATTTCAATTAGAAATCTAACTAACTATCCAATAAATCCTATGATAGAGATCTCAGGTCTGTGTTAATTAGAGTATGTAAGGATGGGGTAGAGGAATCATGTAACACCCCATTTTTAATCCCCTAATTATATGTAATTAATCCTGATTAATGATTTCCATGCCATGGAATATAAACAATGTAAATGTATTATTTGTTTAATAAAATATGTTTCACAATCGACTAACAGGTGGAGCAACGAAACTGGCCATGACATCACAACAGGGATTAGTGAGGGGGCATAGAGAGGGGATTCAAGTGTTAAAGGACCCCAAGACACCTTGTCGAATTATGTTGGGGGAGATAACCATTATTCCCTTTAGCTTAAATCTGAAGCAATCATTAAATAAAGGCATGATTGGTGGTTGAGGAAATACTCCAACATAAATGCATGGGAGTGAATGTTGGTACGTCTAAAGAAAATCGTGGACAACCTCAAGCTACTTGGAAGAACTCGAGAAGATTATGGGAGAAGCAAGAAGAATGCATGGTTACGGGAAATAGGAGGAACACAAGGTAAGATGGACAGCTTGAGAAAGTACGTTGTGCATGCGCACAAAGGAGAGATCGTACAAAAGAAGATAGAGCATAGTTGGGTTGGAAGAACCCATGAGCATACAAGAAATGTCTAGATGGAAATTTGGAAGATTGCACAAGTAAGAGAGTCTGAGGAATCCCCTGGTGGTATCATGGCCTGGAACGGGGGTGGTTAGCTGTAAAAAATGACAGAGAAGCAGAGCCTATGGTTGGGTGGAAAAGCACTCACCCACAGTCTGTTGGGATGGCTACATCTCATAAAGAGATAAGTGTTCTTAATTCTCTATGCACTAGTTATAGTAAATGTGACGCAACCTGCCCCTCAGAGGACGGTCGCTCCCACCAGGACCTTCACT
This sequence comes from Picea engelmannii, assembly GCA_009831015.1. Lineage (NCBI taxonomy): Eukaryota > Viridiplantae > Streptophyta > Pinopsida > Pinales > Pinaceae > Picea > Picea engelmannii. Next base: position 20,157 of record ML830338.1, on the reverse strand, counting down.
AACCTCGGCTTGACGAGCTTCAATGCTCCTCCAGTCCCGTATTGGAACCTTCTGTCACCCACAGGACACTCTGTTGATCTCCCGGCAACTATCTCGGGAAATCGGGTCTCGTGGAATCGCGAGCCCTGATTGCACGTTCTCACGCACTTCCAAATGCCGAACCCCGAGTACCGATGGTCAAAGTCAACGACTCAGGATATCGCCCCTCACGATGTCAGCGCTTTGTAATTTCAAACCCCGAGTGCCGAAGTGCCGATCCCACGCGAACATGCCACCTGTATTCCACTATTCTCCGGGGTCCCACTCGACCACGTCACCTCGGGACTTCGCGGATCGCAGATCCACAACACAAGTTGCAATGGTGTTGAAAACCCCGAATGTCGATCCCGCGATGCTCCGGATTCGTACCACCTGTCCCTCCGACGATCGACGGCTCCCACTAAATCGGGAAATCGCTATTCGCGATTTCGACGTGCATGTAATTCTTGCACTTGCCAACCCCGATACGCCGATGCTCGATGGCAAGGGGTTCTTTCCTGCACCTGCGAGTTAACCCCCTCACAACTCCTCCGCGATATGATGGTCTGCGGGATTTCGTGACTCTTCCCAACAACTTCAAGTCGTCGATTCTCTTCCTCTGAAGAGTTCTTCGCTGCACCAGCTTTCCCTTGGTTCAAATCTCTCTCAGGCCTGCTCCTATAGCATGAACACGAAACTATCCCTCCTGAGCTGAATTCTCTCCGACTCCTTTAGAGATTTCGAGCACGATACCTGCGCTCTCCCTTCAACAACTTTCAAAGTGTTGAAGTCTTCCATGTTCTGCGCTTCCACAGTCACAACAACCCCGGCCTTTCTTTTCTCAGACTTGCTACTGAGACTCCAGTCCGACCTGCACTCACCTGCATGGTTCAAACAACCCAACACGACTCTGGGCAAAAGAGAACAAAAGTTCAACTGCTTAGCCTCCTCAACGCACTCTATGCGGAGGAATTCAACTGCACTCTATGCAGGAATCTCCTGGCTTAAGCAGAGAAACAATTGCAACTCATTCCCTCATTCTCTCAGGTTTCGAACCTGATATGCAATCACATACGCAACATATAGAAGATAAGCATAAAAAGAAGCAAACATGCAAAGGCATAATATCAACAACACACAGAGATCAAACACATCCATGGAATTGAATCAAAGCTTTTCCTATTAATTCAATGTCTGTACATGGGGTTTCTTCACAAGCTCTCTGCTCTGTTCTTCCTTGCTCCTGTGCTGAATGAGAATGATAATGATCATCCAGAATACGAAGGAGGGTGCCTATAATCCGTTTTCCCTCTCGAAAGCAAAAACTGTCTAATCTATAGTTAATTCCTATCTAACAACATTAAAACTATTAAATGCCTTCTTATCTACTTTACAATACAAAGGCACTTCATATGAATGAAAGCATTCAAATGGCGGCGCAACAATCTCCAAAGCATTTCAAAAATGTATGTGTTGGCGCTGTCCAGCTGTATGTTCTTTACTCCACGCGCTGGCTCGCTTGATGAAGTCGTATATGCTCCTGCATCATACTCCTCGGCTCAAAAGATTTCATGGGCTTCTGTCCATGAGCTCCTGCACACTACGCCCATGCTTCTGTATCACTGCCTCTGTTTCCCAGCTGGCATCCTCCACTGGGTGATCTTTCCACTTCACCAGGTATTCAAAATATTGTTTCCTCCTGGTCTTCCTGCCTACTCTCTTGTCCAGTATGCACTCCATCTCAGGTTTTTGTGCCACTGGCAACTGCTTCTGCCACTGGATGACTGGTTCCTCAACATTTCCAGCTCCTGCATCTTCGGCCTTATATGGGTATAAATCCGAAATATTGAAAATCGGAGATATCCCAATGCCTTCTGGCAACTCAAGTTCATATGCGTTCTCGCCAAACTTCCTCAGAACTCTACACGGTCCGATCTTCTTCATCTTGAGCTTGTTATATGTTCCCCTCGGGAACCTTTCTTTTCTCAAGTGCGCCAGAACCATGTCCCCAACTTCAAATTGAAGCTGCCTTTTCCTCTGATCGGCTCTGCGCTTGTATTCCCGATTCACCTTCTGCAGTTGCTGCTTCACCTCCGCGTGAAGTTCTTGCATTGCCTCAACGAACTCCTCAGCTCTCGCGCTGCTAGTTTCAGCCTGTTCTGGCTCCCTGAGCTCAGACACTCCTCTCGGCTGTGTCCCATACAAAATTTGAAATGGGCTCTTACCTGTGCTCCGATTCACCGAATCGTTGTACGCAAATTCTGCCTGTGGTAGGATCTGATCCCAACTGCTGTGATGCTCAGTCACTAGGCTTCTCAACAGATCCCCCAAGCTTCGGTTGACCACTTCTGTCTGCCCATCTGTCTGCGGATGGTAAGAAGAGATGAATGCCAAGTTAGTCCCTAGCTTCTTCCATAGCGTCCTCCAGAAGTGACCTATGAACTTTGTATCCCGATCCGAGACTATGCTTCTCGGCAATCCATGCAATCGCACAATCTCTTTGAAAAACAAATTTGCGATGTGGGTTGCATCGCTGGTCTTATGACACGAGATAAAATGTGCCATCTTTGAGAATCTGTCCACTACTACGAAAATGGAATCCACTCCTCGCTGAGTTCTCGGTAAACCCAAAACAAAATCCATGCTAATTGCCTCCCATGGTCTCTTTGGTATAGGCAACGGCTGATAGAACCCTGTGTTCTGTTTTCGGCCTTTCGCGTGTTGACATATTCGGCACCTGTCAACAAATCACTTTACATCAGCGCGCATACCAGACCAATAATAAGACTCGCTCAGCTTGGCAAATGTCTTGTCATGTCCAAAATGACCTGCTAAGCCTCCACTGTGTTTTTCCTTCACCAAATTCTCTCTCATAGAGCAATCTGGAATGCACAATTGATTGCCCCGAAATAGCAATCCATCCTGGATCAGGTAGTCTAGCCAAGGACTCCGATCCCTGAGAACTGGGTTCTCGGCTGCCTCGTATGCCTCGCCAAAGTCTACGTCACCTGCATACATATCTTTAAAATTTTCAAAACCCAAGGTTTTGACCCTGAATTCCTGCAGCAACAAGCACTTCCTGCTCAAGGCATCAACTACCTTGTTCGCAGTCCCCGAAATGTGCTTGATCATGAATGTGAAATTTTGCATATACTCTACCCACTTCGCATGCTTCTGGTTCAACTTCTCCTGTTGACTCACGAACTGCAATGCGTGATTGTCGTTGTACAAAACGAATTCTTTGGGTATGAGATAATGCCTCCATTTTTTCAATGCCTGTATGATGGCATAGAACTCCTTATCGTACGTGGAGTACTTCACCTTTGCATCATCCAGCTTCTCGCTATAGTATGCCACAGGTCTGTCATCCTGACTCAAAACCCCTCCAACAGCATACCCACTGGCATCACACTTCAATTGGAAGGTTTTCTGAAAATCTGGCAACACTAACACTGGTTGCTCAGTTATCTTCCGCTTCAACAGATTGAAGCTCTTCTCAGCCTCGGCTGTCCAATGAAAAAATTTATGCCATTTTTTCACAGTGTCCATCATTGCAGCACTGATTCCACTGAAGTTTCGAATGAACTTCCTATAGAAGCTTGCCAAACCGTGAAAGCTCCTTACCTCAAAAACATTCCTCGGCGATGGCCAATTCCTGATTACTTCAACCTTCTCAGGATCCATCTTCAATTCGTTAGCCGAGATTACAAAACCCAAATAAATGAGTTCTGTCTGCATGAAGGAACACTTCTTCAAATTGATCAGCAGTTTCTCCTGCTGTAACCTTCTCATTACAGTGGCCAAATGCCTCAAGTGTTCAGCTCTAGTCTTGCTGAAGATCAGAATGTCGTCCAAATATACGACCACAAATTTACCAATGAATTCCCGCAGGACTTCATTCATCAGCCGCATAAATGTGCTTGGCGCATTTGTCAAACCAAACGGCATGACCAGCCATTCATACAAACCCTCGTTTGTTTTGAATGTTGTTTTCCATTCATCTCCCTCTCTCATCCGGATCTGATGATATCCGCTTTTGAGGTCAATCTTTGAAAAATAATTTGCCCCGCTCAGGCAATCCATCAAGTCATCCATTCTCGGCAGTGGAAACATGTACCTGATGGTGATTTTATTGATCGCCCTGGAGTCTGTACACATCCTCCAGCCTCCATCCTTCTTTGGACTCAGTACTGTCGGAACAACACACGGACTAAGACTCTCCCTCACTAGCCCTTTGTCCTGCAGATCCTGTACCTGCTTCTTGACTTCCTCGTTCTCCTGAGGTGTCAACCTGTACGCTGCCTTATTTGGAAAACTTGCTCCGGGTATGAGGTCAATGTGGTGACTCACACTCCGCATCGGTGGAAACGAACGAGGTAGTTCGTCCACGATGATATCAGCGAACTCTCCCAGCAGTTCCTGAATCTCCTCTGGCAAGTCGTCCACTCTTGTGCTTGTCAGAACAATCCTCGGCTTCCTGACAACAAGGAATTGTGGATCCTCATCCTTCTCCAGCTCTGTGAGAAGTTCCTTCCCACTCATGAGAAGTATCGTGCTGGTTATTTTCGGCTCCACCTTCTTATCCTTCCCTGGAAGTAATGTGTGTGTTCTTCCATCCTTATCCAACGTGTATGTGTTCATCCTCCCATTATGAACAACATTTCTGTCAAACTGCCATGGTCTTCCCAATAATACATGACAGACATCCATGGGAATGACATCACACATAATTTCATCCCTATATTCACCCATTTTAAAATTGACCAAGCATTGCTTTGTAACACATACCTGGTGTCCTTTCTGCAGCCATGTCACTTTGTATGGACTCGGGTGTTTGTCCGTTTTCAGCTCCAGTTTCTCCACCATCTTGGTCGAAACGAGATTGTCGGTGCTCCCACTGTCCACTATAACCTTGCATTTCCAGCCCTTGGTCTTGCAAGTCATCCGAAACAGTCTGCATCTTTGAGCTGTGTCCTCCACCTCTTTCTCAGGTTTCAAAAGGACCTTATGCACTGTCAGTGACTTCCCACTTCCAGTGTCTTCATCCTCCACATCACGCCTCTGCGCCTCAACAACGTGAGCTTTTCCTCTGTCCACCTTCCTCTCTGGATAGTCCACGGCTTTGTGACCGTCTTTACCACACTTGAAACATGTGATGACTCCTCCTCGGCCTCTTCCTCTACCTCGGGTACGAGGAAATGTATTGGCATCAACGTAATCTCCTTGCTGATCTGTTTGTTGTCTCCTCGGCTCAGCAACTTGCTGCCTCTACTGTGAGGTTCCACCTCTTTCAGCTCTTCCCTGAGGCCTCTTCCAATCCTCCTTGGGCTTCTGAATTTCCTTCTGGGCAACCGCTTTGCCTCTAGGCTGGCTTCTGCCTCGCCCTCACTGTCCCTGCTTGTGGCTCAGCTTCTCTTCGGCTTTGAGAGCCATCTGGTACGCATCCTCCACTGTGTGGATGGTAACCATGCTTAATTCATCCTGAATGTCATACCTAAGACCATTCAGGTATCTTGCTACCTTTTCGTCATCACTCTCCCGATGACCAACTCGAATGTTGAGCCTGTAGAACTCCTCGGTGTACTCCTTCACCGTCATCATCTTCTGTCTCAGGTTCTGCATGCACCTGAACAGAGTGATCTGGTAATCCCTCGAAATGAACTTCGCCTTCATCTTGGCGATCATCCGATCCCAGCTCTTGATCTTTTGTTTGCCTTTGTGACACCTGTCTGCCTGTAGCTCGTCCCACCATAAGGCCGCATGTCCCTTCAGCTTGGTGACCGCATGTCTTACTTTCTTGTCCTCTTCGATGTCTTCGTAATCGAAGTAGGTGTCGAGTGCTCGGATCCAATCCAACAACTCTTCTGCGTTTAGACTTCCCTCATAGACGGGAATATCCATCTTCGTCTTCGAGCTCATCCTCGAAATGGCTCTGATCAACCTCTCTGTTGAAGCATCTTCGGCAGTGACCTCTTCTTGGTCATGTCCAGCTTCCTCTTCAATCTCGGGATCGCTGAACTCTGCTGTACCAGCTCCACGCCTCTGGGTGGTCTCCATCTCTTCGAGTCTCGCCCTGAGATCTCAAATTTGACGCTCCATTTCTGGATTGCCTACCGGTCTACCCCTTCTTCGGGCATCCCTGTCCTCACGATCAGGTGACTGCCTTTCTCTCCTGGGCGACATTATATCTCTTCTGTCTCTGCTTCAGAAAACAAAGACACTCTCGCTCTGATACCACTTTGACGCAACCTGCCCCTCAGCGGACGGTCGCTCCCACCAGGACCTTCACTAACCTCGGCCCGACGAGCTTCAATGCTCCTCCGGTCCCGTATCGGAACCTTCTGTCACCCACAGGACACTCTGTTGATCTCCTGGAAACTATCTCGGGAAATCGGGTCTCGCGGAATCGCGAGCCCTGATTGCACGTTCTCGCGCACTTCCAAATGCCGAACCCCGAGTACCGATGGTCAAAGTCAACGACTCGGGATATCGCCCCTCGCGATGTCAGCGCTTTGTAATTTCAAACCCCGAGTGTCGAAGTGACGATCCCACACGAACACGCCACCTGTATTCCCCTATTCTCCGGGGTCCCACTCGACCACGTCACCTCGGGACTTCGCGGATCGCAGATCCACAACACAAGTTGCAATGGTGTTGAAAACCCCGAATGCCGATCCCGCGATGCTCCAGATTCGTACCACCTATCCCTCCGACGATCGACGGCTCCCACTAAATCGAGAAATCGCTATTCATGATTTCGACGTGCATGTAATTCTTGCACTTGCCAACCCCGATACGCCGATGCTCGATGGCAAGGGGTTCTTTCGTGCACCTGCAAGTTAACCCCCTCGCAACTCCTCCGCGATCTGACGGTCTGCGGGATTTCGTGACTCTTCCCAACAACTTCAAGTCGTCGATTCTCTTCCTCTGAAGAGTTCTCCGCTGCACCAGCTTTCCCTTGGTTCAAATCTCTCTCAGGCCTGCTCCTATAGCATGAACACGGAACTATCCTTCCTGAGATGAATTCTCTCCGACTCCTTTAGAGATTTCGAGCACGATACCTGCGCTCTCCCTTCAACAACTTTCAAAGTGTTGAAGTCTTCCAGGTTCTGCGCTTCCACAGTCACAGCAACCCCGACCTTTCTTTTCTCAGACTTGCTACTAAGACTCCAGTCCGATCTGCACTCACCTGCATGGTTCAAACAACCCAACACGACTCTGGGCAAAAGAGAACAAAAGTTCAATTGCTTAGTCTCCTCAACGCACTCTATGCGGAGGAATTCAACTGCACTCTATGCAGGAATCTCCTGGCTTAAGCAGAGAAACAATTGCAACTCATTCCCTCATTCTCTCAGGTTTCGAACCTGATATGCAATCACATACGCAGCATATAGAAGATAAGCATAAAAAGAAGCAAACATGCAAAGGCATAATATCAACAACACACAGAGATCAAACACATCCATGGAATTGAATCAAATCTTTTCCTATTAATTCAATGTCTGTACATGGGGTTTCTTCACAAGCTCTCTGCTTTGTTCTTCCTTGCTCCTGTGCTGAATGAGAATGATAATGATCATCCAGAATACGAAGGAGGGTGCCTATAATCCGTTTTCCCTCTCGAAAGCAAAAACTGTCTAATCTACAGTTAATTCCTATCTAACAGCATTAAAACTATTAAATGCCTTCTTATCTACTTTACAATACAAAGGCGCTTCATATGAATGAAAGCATTCAAATGGCGGCGCAACAATCTCCAAAGCATTTCAAAAATGTATGTGTTGGCGCTGTCCAGCTGTATGTTCTTTACTCCACGCGCTGGCTCGCTTGATGAAGTCGTAGATGCTCCTGCATCAAAATGGCTTGTGCCTATTTTAGTATTCATGAGTATGTATGGAATGAAAGATGAATGAATGGTTGTTTGAGCCTTGTAATCATCTCGTGTATAAGCTAAATTACCATATATGTTATATTCTCTTGAATGCATGCATAAGTAGTCTAGATAATGAATGAAAATTTGAGAAAGGTCCATGAATGACCATGAACAAGAATCTGTAAGGAAAGTGCATGGTTGTATGTTTATGTTTCCTGTGTGTACGGTAGTATATCTACTCTAGTGGGTTTGTTTGTGAAATGAAATTGGATTCATGAGATAAGAAATGAATGAATGTGTGAACTTTGTGTTAAGTTCAATTTCACCTAGGTTATCCTCTATTTAATGCATGCATGTATGCCCTGCAATGTCATAGTTCAAGATTTTGTGAGGTGTCTTAGATTGTTTGTATATGGACATGGAATGCAAGAAATAGAAAGTTTGCAAGATGTAAATCGAGGGTCAATGGGCAAGTATACAAAGGAAACCGATTGACCTAAATTCCCTAATTCCTCTTAGAATCCTTGCAAAGGATGGTCGAGGAGGAAAACCCTAGTATTTGGATTGTTAATGAGTTGCATAGTTGGTGGGCACTGGGCGCAATCCCTATATGAGTATAGAATGGAAGGTCAAAATTGGGTTAAGTCTGGGTGTGTGAACCATTTGGAATGGAAACCTTATGGTGAAATCACAAGGGTGGAACCCCTGTAATTGGGACCACAGATAACCATGTCATTCGAGACTTTAATAAATTAATGAAACAAAGTAGGGGAAATCGACTAAGTGTTTGGGTGAGCCCTAACCGCCCATCAACAAATGAAATTTGATCCCGACCATTCGTCGAAGATCGTTGGTTAGGAGGGCCATGTCCACAAAGAAGGTTCAAGGATAGGCCTGCGGGATAAGCCTCACATGCAGGCAAGACCACATGATGGAATTCCAAAGTGATGTCCTAAGGAGAAGTCCCTGACCATGGAAGGGCCTCTGTGAACGCTTTGCGGGAAGAGGCACGCAGATTTAAGCTTGTAGAAGAGGGTCCACGAAGAACAATTCACGGGACAAAGTCTGATCGGTTTGCAAGACATGGACTGGGGAGGAACTGAGAAGTCAACAGAACATGAACTATTGGAAAAGGTCATGTGCCATCCTTAATTTAGTGCCAATTTAGATGTTTTCCATATTTAGCAATTTAGTCCTATTTCTATTTTTTGTTTTAGTTAATATTTTCATGTACAATTAGAGGGCACAATTCCCTAGTTAAACTAGGTGCTCATGCATTTGGATTCCCATTCTGAGTTAGGGTGTAGATCCCTAGGAGGATGCATTCTTGCATGTCTCAATTCATTTTCGGTAAATGTGTGCTTCACTTGGC
>ML830337.1:0-56311 GCA_009831015.1 Picea engelmannii | reverse complement strand
GATCTCAAGAACCCAATGCAAGAAACGGCACGCCAAACTGATGCTCCAAGCTCCCAGAAACGATCCGACAACGTTTCCACCTCAAAGGCTTCCCTGCAACAAACTGACTTTGGCTTGGCTTTCCAACAGCATAACTCTGCAAAAAATGACTGTCCCTTGGCCTCCAATAGGCCTGGTTTATATAGGAATGGAGTTGGTTTCAGATCCCCAACTTCCTCCAAGAATCTGGCCTCCAATAATGCCCAATATCCCCCAAAAATGGAGAATATCTGCCAATATTAGGCAATATTAATTAAAAAACCCATATACTGTTGGAAAACCCACTTAATATAAAGTTTTTGTTTAGCAATCGGACTTAGGCCCCAAAATCAGGGCGCGGCCCCCAAATCTCGGTCATATAACGTGCCATGTGGCCACGCTCTATAGCGCGGGCCACCCCACTCGCCAGTTCCCGGTCCGTTAGCTCCTGGTCATTCGACATTGTAATAGGCCCACGAGCCAAATGTTTTAATAAACCCGCGCCGTGATAGGTATAGTCCCGGGTCATGTGGAACCGTGGCCCGAATCCACGGGCTAACTGTTTAACACAATCCCGTGCCAAACTCCCGCGCAAAGTGTAGCGGCCAGGTTCTATGGAATGGTCATATCGCCGGGTTCGCGTCGAGGGTTGTAACCGTCCACCAATACTCCCGTTTACGCCGTGGTCATGTCGTATGGTTATGTGGCGAGGGCTGGGGCTAGGCCCCGGCCCTTTTGCCGCCCATTTGAACTATTAAACAACTTTATATCAATTTGCTGTCGTTTGTCAAACAAGAACTACCACCAACAATGGGGTGCCACGTGGCTGCCCAGGACTGGGCCACGTGGCACCCTTTTCCACCAACCAGAACTTAACACGCGTCATGATCTGATTGGTACACCTGTCTGCCACGTAAACCGCCGTACTGCCAACTGTCAACCTGTCGTGCGGCCACGTCACCCGATTACGTCACCTGGTGCCACGTGTCACCCTTTCAGTGGTGACACATGTCACCTTGATATTGGCCCGACCGCATGCCAAAAGTGTCAAATCAGCATGCCACGTGGCACTCCCTGATGCTGCCACGTGTCCCATGTACGGACCTACCACGTCATGCCACGTGTCAAACGCCGATTAGCCCACGTCATCGTACGATCGCCACGTCAATGCTGATGTCATCCTGCCACGTGTCACCCTGTGAGTGGTGACACGTGTCACCTCAACATTGGTCCAACTGTACCCTGAAAACGCCAAATCCGCCTGCCACGTGTCACCTTCCTGTGCTACCACGTGTCATCTGTACGGACCGCCACGTGTCATCTTCTGGAGCCTCCACGTCACCGTACGGACATGCCACGTCAGATGTACGGACTGACACCTGTCTGTACGGACTGTACGGACAGGTACAGTCAGCATCCAAAATTTTGCCTGTTTGGCTTTTCGGACAGAACGCGATATCTTCTCCATACGGACTCCGTTTGACATAAAAATTATACCACCGGAATCAGGAGGACGAGACGAACACAATGGCATAGGTTTCGTCGCATTCCGAGCACTTTCATTTTTGAGCATTTTTCAAGCCCTATCAGGCTTCTGGATCTGTTTTCAGATCAACACCATTTGTGGTACTCTGACAGACCGTCTTTATCGGACCTTCGATATCTTCCCAGGAATCATAAGATTCCCTAGGATATAAAATCCTAACAAGCTACCATGTGGTACTCTGACAGACTGTCCTTATCAGACCTTCGGGATATTCCCAGGAAACATAAGATTCCATGGGATATAAAATCCTAACTGAGCTACCACTACTGGCCACAGCTGGAATACACATGCATAGGTACTCTGACAGACCGTCCTTACCAGACCTTCAAGATATTCTCAGGGATGGTCAATCCCCTAGGATATAAAATCCTAACTGAGCTACTCATTGTTGGTCAGGATACCATAGTATCATCAACATCACTCCCCCTTTCAAGGGAGTTCCTTTCGGATTACACCAAGCTTGTCTCGGAAGTACTCAAACTTCACACGAGACAGAGATTTAGTCAACAAATATGAAACTTCCTCATTTGTGCCAACATATTGGAGCTTTACAAATCTCTTCTACACCATGTCACAAATGTAGTGATACTAGATCTCTATGTGCTTCATCGTATCATGGAACATTGGGTTCTTTGTCATCTTTATGCAACTTTGTTTATCACATAAAATCATGGTAGCTTCCATCTCCAGATCAAACAGACCTATCAAAAACCTCTGAAGCCATATGGCTTCACAACTGGTGGAGTATGTTGTAGTGTACTCTGTGTCTGTCGTACTGAGAGCGTTATTGGATTGCTTCCTGCTTTTCCATGAAGTCATGGATGACCCCAAACTGAAACAACATTCTGAAGTTATTTTTCTGTCTGAAGCACTTCCAATCCAATTTGAATCAGTATAGCCATACAACCTGAAGTCAAAGTCTCCAATATAACAGAGGCCATAGTCCAACGTACCCTTAAGGTATCTCATCACATACTTTGCAGCTACAAGGTGAACATGTCTGGGCTCCACCAGATACCGACTCAAGGTGTTCATAGAAAAACATATATATGGTTTGGTATTCATCAGATACATCAACGAACCAATCATCTATTTGTATAGAGTAACATCAACTATTTCCGACGAAGTGTCAACCAATAACTTTAGATTCATCTCCATATGAGTGGACATGGTTCTAGATTCCATCATGACTATCTTCAAAATTTCCACAACATATTTTCCTTGACTAAGGAAAATATCTTCTTGACTCGGCCATACTTCAGGACCTAAGAAATAATGCATCGGGCCTAGGTCCTCATTTCAAATTTAACAACAAGCTTCTTCTTACAATATGTGATTATCTTTTCTTCATCTGTTAAGAATAAGTCATCCACATATAGAAGCAATATAACTGGTCCATCATCCACAATCTTGAAGTATATATTGGGATCAACTTTACTCTTGGTAAAACCCAAGCTCATCATAAAACTATCAACCATACCAAGCTCTTGGAGCTTGCTTTAACTTGCAAACATGGGTCTTCTTATCTTGTACTTCGAAACCAAATTTTCACATCACATTGTACCAACCTGGTACACTTGCTCAACTACAACTCAATCTGCATAATCATGTGTTGGTTCTATGTGTTTTCTACAAAGAAATATATGTCTCACTACCTCAGAGTATGTTTTCTACTCTCTCTACAACTGTTCCTTCTAGAACCGAGACTATGCACCTGCAACTGCTATTTCTGAAGCTAAGAATAACTTCTCTATTCTCATTGTAGTTGTTGAAATTTGAGAGTAGCTCCTCTACTCCATCACGGAAACAACTTCTTCTGAAACTGAGAGTGGCTCAATAAATGACATTAAGGCTAGCTTATCCTCTTTCTCTGGAGGTAACTAAATCTTCTATTGTAGTCATGTATCCATGGCCTGACTAATGTACTACACCAACTGGAACTGGATATAACTCAATCTCAAATAGAGGGATCATCATACCTTCTCCCTATGAATCTCATACTATGTCAACTTCTTTTAATGAATCATGTTTGTTCTATATATACTTCTTCTTATTATTGGAGAAATTGTCTTGTCATAGTCTTCTCCCTCTTGCTAAGAGAATCATCTGGACAAAAATCAGGCTTTATACATATTTATACTGTTATCTGCAACATGCTTGGTCTGTTATATCAATATTTGGAAGTCACCATTGACTTCCCTTATGGTCTTAAGGAAAAATCCATATCCCAGTCCTTCTAACTAGCTTCCTTCTCTGCCATTGAAACAAGAGAATCTTCTCAGGAGATTTCATGTCTCTTAGAGGTCTCTGAAGCTACGATATAGTCTTCTCAACTCATGGAATCTGTCTTCCAATCCTGGAAGGTGTCTCTTTTTCACATCTGATCCTTTCTGAGACAAGGCTTAATCTAAGTCTTGATTTCTTCTGACTCTACACAAACTTCAAAGTATCTGCAGGATATACTTGGTGTTGAATACCAAGTCTTAATACGAAAAGCTGAGTTAGACTTCAAACGAATTTTGCTTCATGTCGAGGTGGCTTCATTATCCATTGACCAAGTCTACTGTGAGTTCTAATGTTTGGTCATCTTTGGGGCCTTCTGCTCCTTACAATCAATCTCCATATGAGATACTTTGTATCTCAAAAGTAGCTTCTTCTTCATCTTTTTTGGTACATGGATGTACACGGTCATGTATAAAACTTGGATAGTTTGTTCCATGTATCATCTAATATGTTTCCTCCTGCATCCATCACTATAGCTTCCTTGGGGTTATCACCTGTGACCTTCCTAGAACAATAACAACAAGGGAGAAACACCAAACAAGAATAATACTCTTTATAATAATAATAATAATAAAATAGAAAGAACAATTGTCACCGTAGCTCCTTTAGCTCTATCACTTGTGACCTACCTGACACAAGGGTAAAAAGTAAGAAATACAATAATAAGGAATGAGAGCAACACTCTTCTAGTGTTGTGATCAATCATTCCTCCATGTAACCTGGAAACAAAACAAGAAGTTTCTCCTAGAGGAGATGTTAGTTATATCTGGTAGATGATTACAATAAGAATTTATCTCAATAATGCTCATATGCTACCAAGTAAAAAAATTCAAAGATTTCTATCAAAACTATAGTGTTTACTTGTAATGAGGTAGTTATCAAACTTGACATGTGAAAATTTTAATCTTATCAACTTAATCAATCAAACCTAGAACCTGGAGTATTGTCCTCAAGAATGAGTGTTGTTTCTTTTCTTCTGAGTCTCCTTGACTCAATATGACAAGTATTCTTTTCAACCTTTCCTCTGTACTAAGATAATATTCTTTCTTGACAAAAATCCAAGTTAGAGAATAACATCTATAATCTCAACCTTAATCAATCTAATACTTTTGACTTTAATTTTGACCAATGGTTAGTATGATAGTCATAACTTCAACATATCAAAATACAATCTAGATGTTCATAAGATCATAACAAATAGAGGCATATTAAATAGATCAAACCTGGGGTGCATTGTTCCTCTGAATGTGTTGAATTTGGGATCCCTTTGGATCTACGATTGTTGTTTAGAAAAAAGAGCCTTTCTCCTGCAAATATTGATATAGTTTAAACATATGTAAGTACATACCTATGATGGTATCTTGCTAGGGCAAGGCACACTAGCACAATAAAACATGAGTCCCAACAATTCACAAAAAATTTCACTGCAACGGGTATTGCAACTGGTGTTGCAACTAGCATGAATGAACTGGCACTGCAAGTGATACTTCAACTGCAAGCCGCAACTGATACTGCAACTACAAGCTGCAATTGATACTGCAATTGCAATTGCAACTGGTACTGCAACTACAACTTAGGATTTTATGAGGAAACCCTATTTTTTCAAACTTCAAATTTTAGAATTATGATCTAGGGACTAGATGCGCCCTCCTAGGGCGAGTTCCTAGGTGTGGTTACTTTCTCCAACGTCCTCCTCAAACAAGGAAAATGACAAACTTAGGTTTTATGCATAAACCATAATTTTTCAACAACTGCAACTCTGAAAAATGAACTTTGGAGAAGGTGTGTTGAGGCTAGCCACTTATTTATAAATGGTGAGTTGGTATCTTTCAGGCCTGCTCTGATACAATGTTGAAGTTTTACTTATACAACTAGCAGTTACAGTTTTTATTTATTATTATAATCATTTAGCACATTTGTTGCATAAATAAGATCATTGAAAGAGAGGTAATCACATAAAAAATAGAGACACACAGATTATCCGAGGAAACCCTCATGGGAGAGAAAACCCAACAAACAATTCCTCAATATAAATAGACCAAAGACCGGATAAAATATCCTCCTCTACTCCTTCACTAGGAAGAGTAGTGCCCCACTTAACCAAGAAATACCAAGAGATAGACCAAAAACCCTCCTTGACGTCACCCCCAGTTGCAACAGTTTCTCCTCCAAGACTTGCGCACTGCAGAGATGGATGGTGAGTGTGTGAAAATGAGGTGTTGGCCTCTCTTATAAGTAGTGGTTTGGCCAGCCTATAATTAGGTCTGGGCCGCCCTATCACTTTACCCTCTTAATTTACAATTAGTTGTCAAGGCACAATAGGGACGACTTTTACAAAGGAACAATAGGGCCTAATTAATAAATATAATGTAAAAATATTATTTAACACTCTCTCTTAGGTAGAATATTATTCGAAGTTACAATATTTCAACAGAGAAGAGCCTCACCTTAAAAAAGCTATAAGCTTGAGGTGAAAAGAAAAATATTAAAAAAACAAAAACAAAATAAAGCTTGAGCAATGCCCCCTTGCTATGAGGCCATTACCCAAGTCTTATAAGTAAAAGCATATCTAAAAAAAGGACTAAATGAAATAAAGAACAAGAACAAAGTAAAAAAAAAAAAAGGCAAGTAAGGGGTAGTAAGAAACAATGTCGAGGAAAGGGTAACTCAATGCATAAGTGCTCCCTCATATTTCAATGGCACTCATGTGGATGAATATATTAAACAACCTCATCATGAATATACAATTCAACTCATGAAGCTACCTTCCAAACCATACCAACTATCACTACACATTCTCCTTGATTGGTTTTCCTGGGATGGGTGTTGACACATGTAATAGGGGTTAATGATTCCCCCATCATACCTAAAATTGGAAAATTGTATGAATTGTATGAGTTATTATGAAGTTAGAAGATGATACTTGATGTTTCTCTACCTAATGGGATTTACATTTGACATAACTCACTTTTTTATGTTCCATTGGGATTTGTGTACATACTTTGAGATCTGTGATTGCATTGGGATTTGTGACACATGCCTCGAGATTGGTGACTTCTTCAGGTCCTTTATCCTTTCCTTGGACGTTGTACCTTGCATGATTGTTGATATGACTTGCATAGAGCATTGAGCTTCTTGGAGGATGTTGAGAAGGCCATTTGCATGCTTTATGGAGGATGTCCCACCATTGGAGGAGGTCGTTAGGGATTCTAGGGAGGGAGTTGCATCTCTTAAGTGGAACGTTGCACCCTTTGGAGGGAACATTTCACTTTGGACCACTTTTTATTCCTTCCTACATGAATTTTGAGTGATTTGTAGTCATATAGAAACCATACATGCCACACATGAGACCTTTTCATGCTTATGAGGAGGACCACTTGGCACTTGAGGAGATTTTAATTAACTTGGGGAGCATGTTTGGGGTCATTTATTCATTCACTCATCTATCATGGATATTGTTTATGTATTTTGACCATATCTCTAGGGTTTGTAAAGAGATAATTCTATTTTATATTTTCTTAGGCTAAAAGCTAAGAGAATATTATTATTATATTGAGAGGGTTCCTACATCTCTTTATATAAATAGAGAAACACCTTTAATTTGTAATTCATTGCTAGAACTTGTGGAGAACACTACTTGTCTACTATTATGATTAACTTTTTGTTATGGATGGAGAACTAAAGTGCTCTGTTTAAGGAAGATGTCTTGTGGATGCTTTACAATTTCATGGATGTTCTTGGATCTAAGGTTTTGTGAGTGAATTGATTTATTGAGTAAGTGATCTCTTTTAATCTTTGTAGATTTTGTTAATGAATGGTTCTAAATGTGGATGTGCTTCTCTAGTGTTGGTGGTCCACCCTCTTTCTCTTTTCTTTAACAAGTTCCTTCTTCAAATTCCTGGAAGATTACTAGTGGAGAGTTTTCCCCTTGAATTATCTTGAAGCTTGTAAGGAACTAAGACGATTTGTTAGGGTTTGTAGTGGACAAACCTAACTACCACCCTAGGTTCAATTACACTCCCTCAAGAGGAGCCTTTTTTGACCCCATATGCCCCCCAAAAAAGTAGGAAATCATCTTTTCTTATTTATTTAATCGTAAAATCAAAATTCCAATATATTTACTTTGTTTTAGGGTAACTCTAGTTTTTTTTTGCAGCTTGTGATTAATTTTCAGCCACCAAAATCATAGACGTTTAAGGTTTTCTTACATGTGTTTGACCTAAAATTATTTTTATTGGAAAGTTGGCCTAGCTGGTTTAATCTGATGCATCATTAGGCCGAACAACTTGGTCTAGTTGGATGTTATATGCTATACAATTTGTATAATTAGCAAGTTACTTAAAACCTAGATAGATTCCTTGTTTTAGCCTTAAAAAGTCACTTGTTTACAATCTATTTAAGTAGTTGAAACCTATTGTCGTTATAACTTGTTTATTGTTGTAATTTATCTATCTGTTATACAAATTTTATGACAGCCTTAAGTAATTCTTAGATCTAGACTATTTGGGAATGAATTTTCATTAAATAATTGAATAACAAACCCTCTAAAATAACCCTAAAGTAAACAAACCATAAATTTGGAATTTACTTTGAGTAACCACTTAATCCATAGTTCATATATCGTAATTAGTTGGTGGTGATTTGTGTAGTAGCATAGATGACCTTAGACTTGACATTTCTTTCCTTAAGAACCCTAGGCACTACTAGGGAAGACTCCCTTGTGTTGGACTTGTCCTTTACTAAAATAAGGAAAGTAGTTGTTTAGAAGACAATGGAAAGACTTCCAAGGTCCAATTGTCTTTGTACCTTGTGAAGGTTTTGCACTAAGGTGTAATATTGTGTGATAATAGGGACCTAAGACCCAAACCTTTGAAGGTTTAAACAACTAAGCTCTAGAGGCAGGCTTATTAAAAACCAAACCCACAAAAATTGTTAAGTGGCAAATTTTGATAGGTATGCACAAATTTAGGCACAACAATTACCATGATTAATAATGGTGTTTTTGTAATTCATGTATACTTTTTGATTATGAACCATAACCACTTATTTCCTTGGGTTCTTTAATAAGTGGGAATGCATTGAAAATATGGATAAGTATATTTGGGCCCATGGTCACATGAACATCTAGTTGGAGAAAAATAGTCATATGCGTGTGCGCTTAATTCTTGTTATATTTATTACTTGAGCTTAAGATGTTGGAAGTAGCAAGAAATTCTAACTAGGTTAAACATGAGTGATGTCCTTCCTTCACGAATCCTATTCTTATTTTTTATTCAAAAGGGATGTTTGTAACACTCTTCATGTAACTTTTTCTATTGGGATAGAATTATAGGATCGTATGGTACATAGACAATGCATTACATGATCAAATGCCCCAAGTTGATTGAGTAGGCATACATCACATACTTCAATATATAACATAAGAAGCTTATGGTGTTTATGCTTGTGTTCTAGGTGTTGAAAACACAATATCCAACAATATCACAATCATTGAAGTCACCTCCTAAACGTCCTTTAAAACGAAAGACAACAAAGTATTCTCCAAACTTACTCAAAAAATTAGATTATCCTTTATACAAATCCCACTTTATCTTTTTCCCTTGATTTTTAAATAGGTTCTCGGTTCCTATTTCTATGGGGTTTCTTCCTCTCCTGTGTACACATCTCTAAACCATATTCATAGTTAATGAGGGAGACTTGTCACCTTATCCTTTCTCTATCATTTCACACTACTAAGAAGACCATTCCACCTTTTCTAGATCCAAACATTTCCGTTGAAGCATCTTTTCTCCAAGTTGACCTTGTTCCCAACCTCATAATTTTAAATTACTTACAAGAAATAAGTAGGTACTTAATGATGTCATATAAACTAGTAGACAATGCTTCACATCACTTGGGAGAAAATCCTTTATGTAATAATATGTGCTATTGTGCACAAATATTTACAACAAAATAACAACCACAAATTATTTGATATAATGTGTCATGGAGGATGCAACTACACCAAAGAGTCTCTCTAAGTTAGCCTTAAAAAGATACAATTTCATTCACAATGATGCAAAAGACTATGATATGTAGTAAGTGAAGGAAGGTCAACCAACAAGATCAAAAGTGACATGCCTCTAAATCCCATCATGGTAATCACGCCATTAAATTTCTGGTCCCACTCTTTTTGGTTCACTAATCACCACATGTAATTTACAAGCATGTTATAAACTAGTTAGCATGAGTATGCCACAACATAAATTGAGTCAGAGGTAGTAAACTAGTGGGATGCACAAACCTCATAGTTTTTATATTAAACAAAGGTAAGAGTTGCAAAGGAGCTTAATCTCAACCTTTTTTCAATCCCAATAACACTAACCAAAACAGCTAGCTTGTTAATTTGATTAATTGTATTCAAGCTCCAAACAATGATGGAGAAAGGAGTTTGATTCCTCAAATGTTAGAAAAATAGGATTGTGGAGCAATAAAATAAAACAAATGTGGAAATAAAACACAAAATATAAACAATACAATAGAGACACAAATATACATGGTTCACCCAGTGTGGGCTACACCCACCAGAGAAATTGCCAGGTCCTTCCTTTATTATTATCCAGCAAATGAAGGGATACAACCTACAACAAACCCGTTGTAACTTCCTCTTCTTTCTCTCACAGTATCCTCTTTCAGAATACAATATTCGCCATAATCCATAGCCGCAATACGATTCCCTCATAAAAGAGGGTTGCCTTCTAGTGAAAAAAACCCTAACATAACTTCTACCATCAGATCTGCGACCTTATAATGAATGGTCCAGATTTACTATTGTTATCACTCCAGGAAACTCTCCTAGGTTGTAAGTCAGAGATGTCTGGTAACTTAATCTTTTTGGAAACTATTTTCTCAATAATAGGTGTGGGTTTGGATCAAGATGAATATCTTAATCTCTGGATTGTATTTTCAAGACAATCTAACTATATTCATACAACACAAGGCCTTCAAGAGCTATTTATCAGATAGGTTTGTATAACAGATGGATACGAAAACCAATCAGTTAACCAAAACATACATAAACCATATATATGATGGGTCAACAAACTAGCCAAAGATGCTTATGATTCTTGCTTAACAATCAAAAGTAAGATGACAGTTACCATAGGACCATTAAACAGAGACAAAAGAATGAATTCCACTCATATGCATAGACAAAGATGAAGGAGGATCTGAAAATAACCAATGAAAGAAGCTTGTAGACTTGATATATTAAAGAAAATGTCTTTCATACAAAAACAATAGAATATAGAACTCCTAATTGAACCTCGTGTTCATTTTCTGTTTTCAGCTTTATAGCTTTTACAACACAATAACTAGATCCTGAATTAATGGATCAGATATGTCTAAAATAGAAAGTCAAAACTAACTTGCAAAAGATAAGGAATGATCCTCAAAATGAGGTCAATCCCACATTTCATGGTTTTCAAATCTTGTAGAGTCCTTGTGCAGTGCAGAATAGCCTTCCAAGGCTAATTGATGACTCTTCCAAGAGATAAAATTCGAATTTGCTGAGATGTGCAACAAATCCTAATTTGTTGCCACCAAAATAGGTGCCAAAAACAACTTGGCTACCTTTTCTAATCCTTATGCACCAAAAATGGATCTTGAATCTGAATATATAATTCAACATCTATCCATTACAAGTGTTTTCAAATGATTTGGATTAGTAAAACCTTGATCTGTGCAAAATTTAGCTTTCTCTGGCCAGTTACAGGTTTCGGTGGTTAACACAGAGAAATTCTGGGTGTATTAACTATCGAAAGCTCTGCTTTCGGTGGTTAATGAATAGTCATCCTATTCGCCTAAACCACCAAAAACTTAGCTTTGTACAAAAATTCAAAATTGCAAAAATTGATTACCTTGATGCTTTGTTGAGTGTTCAAGGCCTCTTTGATGATGTAGCTCTTCCTTGTGCAGATCTGCGAGCTTTAACTTGCTGTGTGGAAGACTGTGGTATATCTACCATTGTTGTAGCTAACTCAGCTAGAGTTTCCAAAACTTTTTTATCCTGTGTTGGAGGTTGAGACTCTTTTAACTTTAACCTCAGAAGTCTAAGCTGCCTATACAACTTCATGTTCTCTCTTATCAGCACCCTGTTCCTGTCCTTGATTTTATCATTCTTTTCCTTGAGACTTTGGTTCATGTTAAAAAGTTCTGCATTTCTTTCAGTCAAGTCTGTATTTTCCTTTTTAATAACTCTTTCTAAAAATTCCATCTCATAGATTTGTTTCAGAAGTTTATTGATTTTCTGAGCCTTGGATGCTTTAGGCTTGCTTGAAGAAGCTTTTTCTAATGGTCGACTGTGTTCATCTGGAGGAGTTGGTGAGGGCAAGTTGGGATAATCTTCTACAAATTGCTCAGCCTGCTCATCACCTTGTGTCTCTACTAACTCATGCTCTGGCTCTGAGTCACTGTATGGTAAGTTCAAAGGGTTATCTCCTTCAGCAAGATCCTTGGTCTGCTCACCCTCTTTACCAAACTGTAATTTCCTTTTGTTTTTTTTTCTTTTAGCAGAGGATGATTATGTCGACTCTCTTGGAGGTGAGATAGCCTTCCTTTTTATTCGACTTCTCTTAGGGATGATGGACTTCTTAGCAACAGACTTCTTCCCCTTTTCATCCTATTGAAAATTAGTTTGGAACTCATTCCAAAATAGGAAAGTAATTCCAGTCCACTTGT
Source organism: Picea engelmannii (assembly GCA_009831015.1). Lineage (NCBI taxonomy): Eukaryota > Viridiplantae > Streptophyta > Pinopsida > Pinales > Pinaceae > Picea > Picea engelmannii. Next base: position 43,746 of record ML830337.1, on the reverse strand, counting down.
TTCTTCTTTAAGGACTCTTTAATAATAAGTGTAATCAACCCTTGGTGTGACAACCTGCTAACCACTTTGATAGGCTTCGCCTTGACTTGTCTGGCCATTTTTGTGAGATCTTTGTGTAGGTAGAAAGGAAAATTGATGGGAGACCTGCCCATGAAATGGTTCAATAGCTTGAAGTGATAAAACATAACCCTGTTGTATCTACCTTCACAGGTGATATAGACAAAGATTGCCTGCAAGAGAGATTTCCACTTAGGTTCCGGATAAGACATTGGTATGTCTTTTTTCCATATAAGAACATTGTGCAGAGGCTGTAGGTAGGATCTAAATTCAATGTTTGAAGGCACAGTTGATTTGAACCAGCAATCCCCTGTTCTAGGGAGACCAATGAACTCAGCTATGGCTGCCTCATCAACCACAAACTCCTCTTTTCCCACTGTTACTGCTCTTCCATCATACGAGATAGCAAAGGTTTCAGACACATGTTGGTGGAAATATGCCAGTTTTTCACAATATGCATAGACTCCAGTTTGCTTGAAAAACCCGACCACCTCAGGGTGAGCCTCAAGGTACCAAACTCCATCCAATTCAGCCCTTAGGGTTGGCCCTGCTTTCGACATTTAGTAATTGCTGACCTGTACTTGTGATTTAGGAAAATCTTCAAGCTAGGGAGACAAAGACTCTATGATTTAGGGTGACAGGGAGTATGACTCAGAGTAAAACAAATGAGACAGGGCGACTCAGAGTTCTGATTGCATAACTCAACCACTAACCAAATCTAAACAACAGACTACCTGAATACAGGCCGAAAATTTCGAGTTTAGGTAAGATATAAAATCAAATTGAAATAGTATGAAATTCAAACTACCTGATGACTTGACTTGGATTGATTGGTATGAAAATTGGCTCGATAACCATCTGCTGAACTCAAACTCCACTTGGAAATCACCACAAAAATGGGATTATGGCCTCTGAGTATGTGTTTACGTGATGAAATCACGAGCTCGAGACTGTCCCAATGACTCTTGGATTCGAATTGGTAATTAATGGAATCAAAACAGAGATTAATTAGGGTCATGATGGATCTGTATCCTCGTAACTGGAGATAATAAGGGGCCATGTGACTAATCACTTTTGTTAGTCGAGAATCACACATTGGTTTTTGTGTCTCTGCCGAATCTTAATTCTGAAATGACAAATGTAGTTAAAAGGACAATAGGGTATCAATCTTCGGATAGATGCAATAATAACATGCATACCTCACCACCTCCATGGACTTTCGGTGGTTATGTCTTCATGATTACACTAATTGACAGCTAGCTCGTGCGAAAGCACGGGATTTTCTTTTTTCCCGTGGAAACTTTTTCGGTGGTTAACTGGGCTTTTGCTTTTCTCTCTTAACTACCGAGAACGAAGGCTTTCAGTGGTTAATGAGTTCTTTTCAGGCTCGCCTAAACCATCGAAACCTGAGATTCTCTCTTTTGCTTGACAAAACCAAATCAAAAGTTCTTTCCAAGTTTATTTACAGAAAATAGACTCTAACATACCTAAAAAAATTTAGAAATGGATTTTTTGGACCACAATCTATCACCTAAAAAACAAAATCTCCATCGATTTATTTGAGGAGATAACACTAGTTCCTATTGGCGATGAACGCCTCCCTGTGAGGTTTTAAGAACCACAGAACCAATGCCTTTCCCGAAAAAAGAAAACTTAAAACTATCTGCTAGTGTTTCCATTGGGCATGGAGTTATTCTGTAAAAATAAAGACTAAAAATAAAATTACAATGACCAGGCTTCACAACCTTAGACAAAATAGAGTTTCAGAAATCACCCGTTGACTGGGCCACCGAACATTTCTTCACCTCCCAGACTTTGCAGAATGAATGTGTTGTTGTGTTGTACTTGATTTATCATTAAAGGGTTGGTCCACAAAGAATCAAACTTGTTGTGTTTGCCTTTATCTTGTCTAAGGGCGTCCCATTTCAGAACCCAATCACCAACCTGAAAATTATCTACCTTTGCCTTCCTGTCAAAAGTATCCTTGATCCTCTTTTGATGAGTCTCTAATTTGTCCACCAACTGTTCGTGGACCTGCTGCAGTTCTACCAAATCAAGCATTCTTCTTACCATATCATTTGACTCAGTTTGCTCTTCCTGAAAAAATTTAGCCACTGGTAAAATTAACTGAATAGGAAAAATGGAATCATTCCCATAGACCAATTTGAATGGAGAGGTTCCTATGGATTTTTTGATAGTTACTCTGTCTTCCCACAGAACAAATTTTAGTTTAGAATCCCAATTCTTTTTGTTCTCCTCTAACAACTTTCTGATGATTCTGATTAGGCTCTTATTGGATGATTCAACCAGGCCATTACCTTGAGGATAGTAGGGGGTTGAATGTACCAATTGGATGCCCATTGATTCACACATGTCAACCAATGCATCGGCTTTGAAAGTTGTTGCATTATCTGTTACCAGCCTTTTGGGGCAATCAAATCTGCTCAAGATGTTTTCATAAAGAAATTTCATGACAACCTAATGAGTGGCATTCCTGGTGGGAACTGCCTCTATCCATTTTGTAAAATAATCTGTGGCTACTAAGATCCACTTATGTTGACCACTAGACGAAGGATTTATCTCACCTATAAAATCTAAACCCTACTGCTGAAAAGGGCCATTCACTACTATAGGTCTTAGGGGCAGAGATTTTAGCTGATGTTTTCCTGTGAATCTTTGACATTTATCGCAAGCTTTGACAAAGGCACACACATCTGAGAAAATAAAAGGCCAATAGTATCCATCCCTTATAATTTTAGAACTGTGGTCTTCCAGTAATGATGACCTCCACAAACACTTGAATGAAACTGATGTATAAATTCCATTGACTCTTCTTTGTCTAAACATCTAAGTAGTAAACCAGTAGGGTCTTTCCAATATAACAGATTATTGTAAATGCAAAATTTGATGGCTCTGAGCTTAAGGGCTCGGGCTTGAGTCACGTTAAGTTTAGGACAAACCTCTAGCTTTTGTAAAAAATGTATAATACCTGAGTACCATTCACAAGAAGACAAATGCTCCGCCACTTGTTGATTGTTATGTTGTCCTTCTACTGCCACCTTTGTCTACAAACTCGTTGAATTTTCCCCTATGAAATTTATGTCCATTAGCTCATGGTTTTCCTCCGTTAAAATCTTAGCAAGGCCTTGGACTTTTACCAATTTGGTGGGCTTCACTTCTATGTCAAACTCGATTAACTTTGCGATCCATTTAGCTCTCTTTCCATCAATATCAGGCTAAGTCAAAACATCTTTCACGGAGGGTGAAGGAACATATGCAATGACTTTTGAGTGGAGGATATAAATTCTGAAAGCTTTTAAAGATTTTATGAGAGCATAGGATTGTTTTTCAATAGGATCATACCTTAGTTCAACATCTCTAAGTGTTTTGCTGAAGAAGGCAACTGGGTGATCCATACTCTCATCATCTTTCTGTAACAAGACTGTTTCCACCGTGTCATAAGAAGCGAAGGAAAAAATGTAGAAACTCTTGCTGTAATCCAGACTGATTAGAGTCAAGGATTCCATGATAGCCTGTTTAATATCCTGAAATGAATTCCTTGCATTGTCTGTCCGTTTTATCTCAGACCCCTTTTTAAACATACATGTTATGTGTTTTACTATCTCGACAAAATTTGGAACAAATCTTCTAACAAAATTAATCTTACCGAGCAGCGATTGAATATCCTTTTTCGACCTTGGTAAGGACAACCTCTGAATTGCTTCCACCTGAGCTGGATCAATTTTCACGCCTTCTGTTGAGACAATGTGGCCTAGGAGCTTGCCTTTCCTGAGAGAAAAATGGGACTTTTTGGGATTCAATGAAATTCCGAACTGCCTGCACTTCAGAAAAACTCTTTTTAAATTCTTTAGATGCTCTTCATGACTACTGGAATAAACTGTGATGTCATCAAGATAGATGAGGACAAACTTGTCCTTCTCACCCATGAAATATATGTCCATGGCCCTTTGAAAAGTGGCCCTGACATTCATTAATCCGAATGGCATTTTGGCGTACATGAAGGTACCGCAAGGAGTAGTAAAAGAAGTCTTCTCTTGGTCATCAGGATGGACACAAATCTAGTTATAGCCAGAAAAACCATCCAGGAAAGACATAACAGTAGCCCCTGAGATTCTTTGCAGCAAATGTTCCATCTTAGGTAGGGGATAGTTATCTTTCTTTGAGCATCTGTTTAGGTTTCTAAAGTCCACACATAACCTGACCTCACCATTTTTCTTTCTCACTATTACTAGATTTGCAATCCATTTAGAGTATCTTAAAGGGATTATGATCTTAGCATCAAGAAGATTTTTTATTTCTCTTTCAATTACAGGCAAAAGAAGAGGACTGATAGGTCTAATCTTTTGTTTGAAAGGGATGGTGTCCTTTTCAAGTGGGATCTTATGTTGAATGATCTCAGGGTCGTAAGTTTTCAGATCACTGTACTTCCAAGCGAAAACATCAGAGAATTATTTCAAAATGCTGCAATATTCAGACTTCTGATCAGCAGTCAATTTAGAGGACAGATTTATGAATTTAGGTTGGCTTTCACTTCCTATGTTGTGCTCATGAACAACAGGATCTTTTTCCTTCTTATCTGGCTTGTAGGGGACATCGTTATGGTCGAATAGCTTTTCAAGAGGTACCAAACCCCGAGGTATATAATTGTTAGGCAGTTGAACAATATCATGCTGACCCAATTTTTGTTTTAGCTTAGGCTTCTAGGATTCCTCTACATTTTGATTTTTCTGGTCAACATGCATATCAGAAAAATCATCTACCTCCTGGAGAAATCTATTAAGTCCATCATCATCTTCAAAAAATTTCCAGTATTTAATATTGTCGGGCAAAGATGGTCTATATTTGACTTGGATTTCATAATTGAGCCTGGGAGGCATGGGGGGAATAAACAGGTTGGCTGAAACAACAAGGGAATCCGCAAGATGATTCATATCTCTGGGTATATAAGAAATGTCAAAATTTTCCATACCTCATCCCTGTAGGCTTTCAATCTGACATGTTTTGCTTGGAAAGTATTGTTTACTTGTTGTATGATGAGATCCGCATCTCCGAACACCTTTAATCCTTTAATCCCCATCTCCTTGGTTGTGTTTAAGCCCAATATCAAAGCCTCACACTCTGCTATATTGTTAGTAGTTTTGAAATCAAGCTTAAAAGACAAATGCATAGCCTCCTCCAAAGGAGAAATCAAAACTACCCCTGCACCTGCTGAATCTTTGGTATTGGCACCATCAAAATACATGGTCCAAACTGGAACACCCTTTTCATCAGTTTGTTGTTCAGTGGGCTTCACAAGCTGCAAAGGAGCTGACTGAGAATCATCTATTTGAAGAATACATGAGCCAAAGTCCGTGTCTACAGCATAAATAGGATGATTTACAGAATTTTTTGCATCACTGATGATGTAAGAAAGTTGATTCTCTCTGTAAAGTCTTTTTATCTCTCCTCCAAACACCAAGATCGCAGCATACGAAATAGCCATCTGCAAGGTACCCCCTAACCTTTTGCTCCATGGACATGACAAGAGGAGTCCGAACTTGGGTGGGATATCAGCAACCACGACATGCATTACCATGCTTCTCATTGGCAATTGAGCAAGGTTTATAACAAGGTCTTTTATGAGGCCAAGGCATCTGACTTTCCTAGAGTCAAAAGAGAAGAGATCATGATATGGTTTGGTGACCTTAAGCCCAAGCTCGTCCATCACTGCTTTGGGCATAAAATTATGTGATGCTCCTGAATCAAGCAAGCAGTTGTGAAGGATCTTATCATGAACATTTAGGGATATATAGAAAGGTGGACAAGAGTCATCTTGATCTTCTATCATAGGCCCTATAGTTACTGTTGGCTTGCCATCTTGTAAGTTTACAAAATCAGAAGATGAAGAGGTCTTTGGTTCAAGGGACTTCAAGATGGCAGACTTGAAAATGCCATTCTTCATAAGTTTGGTCAATGGCATAGGTATTTTTACTTTCTGAATTTCTGATTCGAAATTGAAAGAGTATGATGATTTGTCAGAAGTTTTTACCTCATTAGAAGGAGCTCTGAGGATAGCTTGCTCCTTGACTTGGGGCTGAGATTGCTTCTGCTATTGTTTTGCAGAAATAGGGGTCTACTTTACAGGAGCAACAGGCTGCTTGGAAACAACTTCTTTCTTCTTCACAGGAGCAGCGGGCAATGGTTTAGGGGCAGCATTTTTAGATCTTAAATTATAACCTTGCTGATCATCTGTCTGATAAAAAGATTCTTTAATACTTGCCTCATGAATCTCCTGATCCATCTGGGCTTCTTCATAATCTACTTGTGTCAAAAAGGAGGAATCATTTTCGTCACCAAAACAATTTATGTCATCTGCTTCTTCAACTTCATCATGAGATAGCTGTTGTTCCTCTTCTAGTATTGCATTTTGGAAAGGAGGTCTGATTCTTTGATCATCAACTGCATTCTTGTCTCTTTGAAGGATCTGGACTTGTTGATTGTTCCTTTTGTAAGGGAAAGCATTTGGATTTCTAGGGACAAAAACATTTGGCTCTTTTATCCTTGCTAGTTGCTGACTCTGAATCTTCAATTTTGACATTTCAGATGTCAAGTTGTCCAACATCTTGGCCATCTTTTCCATTTTGCTATTAGAAGAAGAAGGGGGCTCAATAGAAAACTTCTTTCTCTCAACTTTTCCTTTGAGTTTCTGAGATGCCATAATATTTGATTCGACTTCGAGAGCAACATCTTGCATTAAAGAAAGTGTGGATGATCTTCTTTCTCTAAGGATTAAACAAAAGTTTGGATCAAAAGAAGCAGCAAATGTGTTCTTTGCTGATGCGTCACTTGGCTTGATCTCTGCAGGGATCTTGCTGAACATTCTATTGAATCTTTTGATGAAGTCTGAGACCGACTCCCCATCTTCTCTTCTTAGGTTTCCGAATTCAGAAATGTAATATAGAAGATCTCTTCTTTCTCCCCAATGTTTTAAGAACACCTCATCTAGTTGCTCAATACCTGTCACTGAATTTTTTGGTAGCTCTTTGAACCACTTCTTGGCTTGGCCATCCAAACTCTGCACAAAAACTCGGGTCCACACATCTTCTTCTGAAATATTAATATTTTCAGCATAAGCATAAAAGGCTTCTATATGTTCTTCGGCAGTATAATCCCCAGCTCTGGTAAACTTTGGCATATATTTCTGATAATCTCCGGTTGGCATGGAAGATAAGGGATTGGGCAAGACAAGTGGAGCATACTTCTTTGCTAAGATTTGTTCCATCTTGGTTAAAGGGACAACCATGGGAATCTTAGGGGTTGATACAAAGGAAGAATTTTCAGGAGATGAAGGTTGAGATGGGATGGTTGAGTTTAATAAAAATGATTGTCTCACTTCACTTTGAGCAAACTTTTCAGAAATGGGTGGAAAATAAGAGGCCTTGTAAAACTGACCAAGAAATAAGGCTAAGATTTCTTCTCCCTTAGAGAAAAGATCATGTAAAATATCTTCAAGAATGGGCAGATTAGTATGAGTATAGAAAACACCCTCTATAGGATTTGTGGGTGAGGAATTCAAAGAAGAAGAAGAAGAGGTTTCTTTTTGCTAAGGGGATCCTGTAATTACCTCTTTAAGGTTGGATGTAATATCATGCTAAAAAACAGAGTCTGTAACATTAGAGGAAACTGAAGGCTCCTCAACCTTCAATCTTTCGGATATAATTTCAATTTTTTGAGAACTATGAGTTTCAGCAACAGGGGATTCAACTAGAGGTCTTTAGATATGAAAGAAGAAGTGTCGGTTTGAATACCTGGATTTGATGTCTTTGTAGATCTAGAAGCCTGTATTTGTAAAGCCTTTCCCCTACTGATGATCTTCTCGGGGTTTGGAACTGGTGCTGCCAGTGGGCCTTCTTGGTTCGCCCCGGTGTGAGCTCTTTTCAGAGCCACTTCATTTCAATGGATTCGCCAGATAGATGATCACAACCCAAATGATGTCCAGGCTTTGTCTATCATCAAAGATGGATCTATGTCGTCTCCCAAGGAAGCTGAGCTTCAATCTCTTCTCCCCGACAACAACGCCAATTTGTTATCACTCCAGGAAACTCTCCTAGGTTGTAAGTCAGAGATGCCTGTAACTTAATCTTTTTGGAAACTATTTTCTCAATAATAGGTGTGGGTTTGGATCAAGATGAATATCTTAATCTCTGGATTATATTTTCAAGATAGTCTAACTATATTCATAACACAAGGCCTTCAAGAGCTATTTATCAGATAGGTTTGTATAACAGATGGATAAGAAAACCAATCGGTTAACCAAAACATACATAAACTATATATATGATGGGTCAACAAACTAGCCAAAGATGCTTATGATTCTTGCTTAACAATCAAAAGTAAGATGACAGTTACCATAGGACCATTAAACAGAGACAAAAGAATGAATTCCACTCATATGCATAGACAAAGATGAAGGAGGATCTGACAATAACCAATGAAAGAAGCTTGCAGACTTGATATATTAAAGAAAATGTCTTTCATACAAAAACACTAGAATATAGAACTCCTAATCGAACCTCGTGTTCATCTTCTGTTTTCAGCTTTATAGCTTTTACAACACAGTATCTAGATCCTGAATTAATGGATCAGATATGCCTAAAATAGAAAGTCAAAACTAACTTGCAAAAGATAAGGAATGATCCTCAAAATGAGGTCAATCCCACATTTCATGGTCTTCAAATCTTGTAGAGTCCTTGTGCAGTGAAGAATAGCCTTCCAAGGCTAATTGATGACTCTTCCAAGAGATAAAATTCGAATTTGCTAAGATGTGCAACAAATCCTAATTTGTTGCCACCAAAATAGGCGCCAAAACCAACTTGGCTACCTTTTCTAATCCTTATGCACCAAAAATGGATCTCGAATTTGAATATATAATTCGACATCTATCCATTACAAGTGTTTACAAATGATTTGGATTAGTAAAACCTCGATCTATGCAAAATTTAGCTTTCTCTGGCCAGTTACAGGTTTCGGTGGTTAACACAAAGGAATTCTGGGTGTATTAACTATTGAAAGCTCTGCTTTCGGTGGTTAATGAACAGTCGTCCTGTTTTCCTAAACCACCGAAAACTTAGCTTTGTCAAAAACTTCAAAATTGCAAAATTGATTACCTTGATTCTTTCCTAAGTGTTCAAGGCCTCTTTGATGATGCAACTCTTCCTCGTGCAAATCTGCGAGCTTTAACTTGTTGTGTGGAAGATTGTGGTATATCCACCATTGTTGTAGCTAACTCGGCTAGAGTTTCCAAACCTGTTTGATCCTGTGTTGGAGGTTGAGACTCTTTAAACTTTAACCTCAGAAGTCTAAGCTGCCTGCACAACTTCATGTTCTCTCTTATCAGCACCCTGTTCCTGTCCTTGATTTTAACATGCTTTTCCTTGAGACTTTGGTTCATGTTAAAAAGTTCTGCATTTATTTCAGTCAAGTCTATATTTTCCTTTTTAATAACTCTTTCTAAAACTTCCATCTCATAGATTTGTTTCAGAAGTTTATTGATTTTCTGAGCCTTGGATGCTTTAGGCTTGCTTGAAGAAGCTTTTGCTAATGGTTGATTGTGTTCATCTGGAGGAGTTGGTGAGGGCAAGTTGCGATAATCTTCTACAACTTGCTTAGCCTGTTCACCACCTTATGTCTCTACTAACTCATGCTCTGGCTCTGAGTCACTGTATGGTAAGTTCAAAGGGTTATCTCCTTCAACAAGGTCCTTGGTCTGCTCACCCTCTTTACCAAACTGTAATTTCTTTTTGGTTCTTTTTTATTTTAGTAGAGGATGATTTTGTCAGCTCTCTTGGAGGTGAGATAGCCTTCCTTTTTCTTCGACTGTTCTTAGGGGTGATGGACTTTTTAGCAGCAGACTTCTTCCCCTTTTCATCATGTTGAAAATTAGTTTGGAACTCATTCCAAAATAGGAAGTAATTCCAGTCCACTTGTTTCTTCTTCAAGGACTCTTTAACAATAAGTGTAATCAACCCTTGGTGTGACAACCTGCTAGCCACTTTGGTAGGCTTCGCCTTGACTTGTCTGGCCATTTTTGTGAGAGCTTTGTCCAGGTAGAAAGGAAAATTGATGGGAGACCTTCTTGTGAAATGGTTCAATAGGTTGAAGTGATAAAACGTAACCCTATTGTATCTACCTTCATAGGTGATATAGACAAAGATTGCCTGCAGGAGAGATTGCCACTTAGGTTCCAGATAAGACATTGGTGTGCCTTTTTTCCATATAAGAACATTGTGCAGAGGCTGTAGGTAGGATATGAATTCAATGTTTGAAGGCACAGTTGATTTGGACCAGCAATCCCTTGTTCTAGGGAGACCAGTGAACTCAGCTATGGCTGCCTCATCAACCACAAACTCCTCTTTTCCCACTATTGTTGTTCTTCCATCATACGAGATAGCAAAGGTTTCAGACACCTGTTGGTGGAAATCTGCCAGTTTTTCACAATATGCATAGACTCCAGTTTGCTTGAAAAACTCGGCCACCTCAGGGTGAGCCTCAAGGTACCAAACTCCATCCAATTCAGCCCTTAGGGTTGGCCCGACTTTCGACATTTAGTAATTGTTGACCTGTACCTGTGATTTAGGAAAATCTTCATGTCGGGGAGACAAAGACTCTATGATTTAGGGTGGCAGGGAGTATGACTCAGAGTAAAAAAAATGAGATAGGGTGACTCAGAGTTTTGATTGCATAGCTCAACCACTAACCGAATCTAAACAACAAACTGCCTGAATACAAGCCGAAAATTTCGAGTTTAGGTGAGATATAAAATGAAATTGAAACAGTATGAAATTCAAACTACCTGATGACTCGAATTGGCTTGATTGGTATGACAATTGGCTCGATAACCATCTGCTGAACTCAAACTCCACTTGGAAATCACCATAAAAACAAGATTATGGCCTCTGAGTATGCATTTACTTGATGAAATCACGGGCTCGAGACTGTCCCAATGACTCTCGGATTCGAATTGGTAATTAATGGAATCAAAACAGAGATTAATTAGGGTCATGATGGATCTGTATCCTCGTAACTGGAGATAATGAGGGGCCATGTGACTAATCACTTCTGTTAGTTGCGAATCACACATGAGTTTTTGTGTCTCTGCCGAATCTTAATTCTGAAATGACAAATGTAGTTAAAAGGACAACAGGGTATCAATCTTCGGATAGATGCAATAATAACATGCATACCTCACCACCTCCATGGACTTTCATCGGTTATGTCTTCATGATTACGCTAATTGACAGCTAGCTCATGCGAAAGCACGAGCTTTTCTTTTTTCCCATGGAAACTTTTTCGGTGGTTAACTGGGCTTTTGCTTTTCTCCCTTAACTACCGAGAGTGAAGGCTTTCGGTGGTTAATGAGTGCTTTTCAGGCTCGCCTAAACCATCGAAACCTGAAATTCTCTCTTTTTCTTGACAAAACCAAATCAAAAGTTCTTTCCAAGTTTATTTACAGAAAATAGACTCTCTAACATACCTAAAAAAATTTAGAAATAAATTTTTTGGACCACAATCTATCACCTAAAAAACAAAATCTCCATAGATTTATTTGAGGAGATAACAACTATGAAATTACAATATACATTTACACGACAATTTTTACTTGGGCTTTGCCCCCGAACCCCTGTTGGGGGTCTGCTTGCCCTAGGACCCCGCAGAGGGGTAACCCCCCCTGCACTCCCTCGCGTGGAGGGATGTACGTTATTCCAGGGTGTAAAGTCTTCATGGGGTATAAACACGGTTGAAAACAAAGACCTCTGAATCATGAAGATAATCAGGCTCCACAACCAACATCAAATAGGGTCACATAGTTTCTATATGCAACACACTTATTGCAATTTCCATCATTTTGAACAGAATGACCACCAATAGTATCAAATCCAATTTAAATAATTGTATACAACTAATATCCTATTGGCACATATACAGTAGCTTTTACAAATCCATTTCATATTTAGATCCCTGTAGTATAAGGGTACTACATACTTGATTGGACATAAGCATGTATTCAAAATTATATATTGCATTGGACATGATATAAATGTTTGCATTAATCACAATAAAGGGTATCAAATGTCGTTTTGAGAAAGGAATCATAGCACTTGGATGCATAATTATAATTCCATGAAAAAATAGAGTTACCACACAACATGCAAAGAAGACAAATACGACAACTAGAGAGAGACTCCTCAATGGGGCACTTTCATCAATAGCTCTACTTTAGCTTTAGATGCCAAACCTATGAGATCTGAGTTGGACTTGATAGTGATCAATGGGTAACTCAAGGATTCCTTCTTCCTCAACAATAACATTTGTGTTTCTATGATAGTGGTGGTTTTATAGAGCTCATAGAGTGCATGTGTGGATGCACAACCACTTATGCTTGCTCTATTTATTTTTGGATATTCCATAGTGGATGTGGGGAACCACAATTGTTTGTTAAGCTAGTGAATTGCAACTTTCCTCCTAATGACACAAACTTCGAGCCTTGCAATCTCATTGATACATTTTGCAATGGAAGACTCACTACTAATTATGTTGGCAACCTTACGAACTCATGAAAACTTTATTAAATGAAACATGTTATTTGGGTTTGTTGCCAAATTCTTAACTTATCTAATATGATTGTGGCTTTGGGTATTCAAGTTATGATCTAACTAAATACTTGTTTCATGCTATTTTTGGTTTGTGGTTGAAACCATAGGGTTTACAGTTTTCCCACTCACTTATCTCATTCAATAGAATTAATGGGAAAATCTACTAACTAGGGTGAACTTTGTTTTTGGGGCATAAGGCATATATGATAATATAATGCAATATTTTGTAAGAACTAACCCCGTGGCTTCCAACCTTAGTTATTCTAACAACAATGGAGCAGATAATGTTACAACATAAATGAACCAACAATTTTATGGAAAGATGGATAATGGAAACACTGATGCCTCTTAAATCACTCACACAAGTATGGATAATTGTTGTAAATCCATGGCATTGTATCTTTAATTACAAGGAATTTTGATCCTTATTTTTCGTCTTCAAGAAGTTAACCTTGTGACGTGAGAAGGTAAGTATGGCTTATATTTACTCCTCCATGTTTACAAGCAATAACAAATAAGATATCCAATATATTCAAGGATCTTGTTAAATAATATGAAATTACAAATTGTGTTTTCCAAGCAATTAGAAATTGAGTTGTTACATCTCTATCACCACGACTGAAAAGAGTTTCTTAGATTCATTTTAACAACATGAATACTTAAGAAAATTGTAACACAACCGCGAGCACTATTCTCTTAGATGATGTAGACTTGGACTAATTTAGTGTTGATTATATTCTTGAATGTGTAAAGAAAAGTAATCTTACTATCCTTTAGTGGTTTATTTGTTTCAATGATTTCTCTTCAATTTTGTCAATTTGCAAGTGGGTAATGTAATGAGTATATTTACTTGATAAAATAAGTACAAACATAGGTGGATCATGAGACCTTTAGAAATTGTTAGAAAGATATTATGATCTTAAATCCCCCCCTATGGTACTATGCTATTGCATACAAACATCTGTTTACACCTAACTTCCAAGTATTTGATTTAATTGGGAATTGATAGCAATTGACAATGTTTATAGCAGTGATATCATTAACCTTTCCCAAAATAACTAAGGAGAATTTAACATTTAGATCTAAGTTCACCCTAGTTAGTATATTTCCCCCGAAAGAGTTGTGTCTAGGGTTGCAATGATGTGTCTCCATACAAAAGACATATGGTCAAACCCCAATGGACATAGAGCCCTAATAATGAGTGCATGCATTGGTCATGTTTGACATCTCTCCACATTAATGTAGATGAGGTTCAGAGCTCTGCATGATTAAAAACACGTTTCTCCTAAAAAAACAAATAAAAACGTATTCACAATATCATGATATAAATATTATCAATGCTTATGAAAGATATTGATATTATAAATACTATTGTTGGATATTTATAACTATCCAAGAACCACAAAATTTAAATCCAACTTTCCTATTAAGTTCATTAGGCATATTTTCTATTTCCAAAGATTCTTTAACTAATTTAGAAGTGTAGTCTTGAGTTTTGGCAAGGACTTATATTGTCAAAACTAATAGAATGTTTGGTCTTATTTGAATGTGCTGCTAAGGTTGACTTAATGGTTCTGTTACACCCCTTATTCTCTGAAGTGCACCCCATATTTTTCACAAGATGTGACCACTCTAATGTGCCCAATTTTGATAGTATGGTAGTTGCGGGAGGTATTAACCTCCACTTGTAACCATTAACGAGACTAGAATATTCTAGGAAGCAAGAAGAAACCCTAAAGCATTGGACATAACCCTAGAAGACAAGTCGGTTAAAGAAAATAATTAATATTGAGTTTTCAGCCTCCAGAAAGAGAAGTGGGCCCAGACATCTAAGGAGGAGAAGTATAAATATAGGACGCCATAGCTCATTTGGTACTCACAACTCACAACTGCAAAAATTTAGTGGTGCGCAAATCTAGAGAGTAACTGTAGCTGCAGCTACCACAACTTGTAATTTCGCTCTTTCTGGGTTGGAATTTCTAATCAGTCTTGGTTATCTTTGCTTGGTGCATTATCCTTGGTTGAATATTGATTTGCTACCAGAATTCTTCTCTCTGTCAAGGTTAAGGTGCTCGGGGGTGGCATTTGTGCCTATGGTTGGGTGACAATATTACTATATTGTATATGGTTAAACAAACACACCCATTTTTTCTAACAGATTATGGGCCCACACCTCCTTCATTCAGTCTAACCACTTGAAGGAAGCTAAGCCATAAGATTATTAGGCTCATTGAAGAACTGTCGCTATGGTTTCTAGCAGGTGCAGTTACTGAAGCACTGTTGCTAGGGTTACTAGCAGGTGTAGTTGCAAAACCCTAAAACCTCTTGCCCAACACCTTATGATGGAACACCTTACTCAAGGAGAGGATATTCTAGTATTCCTTAGTCCAACGCACCTATTGGCACTCTCAGAAGGCAAAAACGTCAAGGTTAAGATTTTGGGTCAAAGTCAATGTTTTCCCAGTCAAAGTCAAAGTCTGACCAATTATCAGTCAACAAAAATCATGAATGAAAAGATGGATCATCTACACTATTCATCTCTCACAAGAACTCTTGAAGATGACATGTGGATAATTGACAGTGGAGCTTCCAGGCATATGACAAGAGACCAGGTCAAACTCTCCATTCTAAATGAAAAGAAGCCATCCTACAAGGTAGAACTTGGAGATGAGAACACCTATCCAGTCGAAGGAATTGGTCAATCCTCCATCAAATTGAAAACATGTAACAATGTTCATTTGAGCAATGTCTTATGTGTACCTAGTTTAGAAAAGAATCTTGTATCTATATCTTTCCTAGAAGACAAAGGAAATAGAATAGCCTTTGTAGATTGTGAAGTACTATCTTGGTTTAGAGACTCCAACATAGAGAATGCTAGAGTTATTGGAACTCGTGAAGGAAGACTATACAGACTACTAGAGCGTAATGATGAAGCTCTTGTACATGATGAAGTCAATCCTAGTGAACTTTGGCATAGAAGGTATGCTCATCTTAACTACCAAGCATTACCTTTCCTCAAGAAGATGGTTGAAGGAATACCAGAACTAAAATCTACACATGAAGGAATTTGCAGAGGATGTGCTCTTGGTAAAAATGTTAAGAAGCCATTCCCAAGCAACAATAATAGATCTAAGGAAATCCTAAAACAAATATCTAGGAGGTTCCCTTTATTATGTAATCTTCATAGACGATTACTCAAGAAATACTTGGTTATATCTCATGAAGACAAAAGATGAAGTTTTCAACAAGTTTCAAGAATTCAAAGCAGAAATAGAAAATCTCACAAGCAAGAAAATCAAGACTTTGAGAACAGATAATGGAGGAGAATACACATCCAAGGAATTTGTTTCCTTTTGCAAATAAACAGGGATTAGGAGGGACCTAACCATTCCTCATAATTCTCAACAAAATGGTGTAGCAGAAAGGAAGAATAGATTCGTTGAGGAAACCGTGAAGGCACTAATGGATGATCAAGGTTTGTCCATGTATTTATGGGGAGAAGCAGCCATGACAACAATATATGTTTAGAACAGAAGTCACCACCGCATATTGAAGGATATGACTCCAGATGAAGCCTTCTCAGGAAAGAAACCCAATGTGGAACACTTAAGAATCTTTGGGTGCCATGTTTGCATTCATATCTCCAACGATAAAAGAAAGAAACTAGAACCCTCAGGAAATAAGGCCATATTTGTTGGATACAGTGAATCATCCAAAGCCTACAGAATCTATATCCCAGAACAACATAAGGTTGTATTCAACAAAGACATGACCTTCAATGAGAATGTGGCTTTCAAGAAATCTATAGAAGAATCCATAGAAGAAGAAGAATATGAAGAGATTAAAGAAGAAAACACCTATCTTCCAGAAAGTCAGAATGAAGAACCGAAACAACTTGATCATCCGATGAAACCATGCGAACCTATTGAATTAGTCACTATACCAAAAACTAGAAAACGTCCATATTGGCTTGAAGCTACTCTAGAAGAAGCAAAAAGACTCAAAGCCCCAAGTGGTACCTTCAAATAAAGCAAAAAGCCCAAAAGATTCTCTAGCTATGCAACATGTATGACAAAGATTATAAATGAAGAACCCACCACATTTGAAGAAGAAAATCAAAAGAAACAATGGAAAGAAGTCATGACAGAAGAACACCAATCCATCATGAAAAATGATGTATGGGAAATCGTGCCTAGACCCAAAGAAAAATCAGTGGTAATTTCAAAATGGGTCTATAAAATCAAACATGCAGTAGATGGAAGCGTGGAAAAATACAAGGCAAGGTTCGTAGCTAGAGGGTTCTCCCAGAAGGAGGGAGAAGATTATGACGAAACCTTTGCTCATGTTTCCAGATATACTTCTATTAGAGCCATTATATCTCTTGCTGCCTCCATGGGATGGATCCTACATGAGACGGATGTAAAGACAACTTTCCTCAATGGAGCAATTGAAGAAGTATACATTGAACAACCTCAAGGATTTGAAGTACATTCCATAGATACTCATGTTTGGAAATTAAAGAATGCCTTGTATGGACTCAAGCAAGATCCAAGAGCTTGGTATGCCAGAATATATAGCCACTTAATAAGACTTGGTTTTTCTAAGAGTCATGTAGATCCAAATCTCTACTACAAAGTTGTGAACAATGCACTTGTGATTCTACTGCTATATGTCGATGACTTATTCTTGACAAGTGTAGAATATCTCATCACCTAATGTAAGAAGGAACTAGCTTATGAGTTCCATATGAAATATATTGGTCTCATGCACTATTATTTGAGACTAGAAGTATGATAGAAGCGTGGTGAAGTCTTCCTTGGAAAATGAAAGTATGCAGTGAAGATTCTTCAGAAATTTGGAATGATGGATTGCAAATCCATGGCCACTCATATGACCACAGATACAAGAAAAGTAAGAGACTCAAATTCTGATCCAGTAGACCCATCCCTATATTGTCAATTGATTGGGTCGTAGATGTATCTAGTAAATACTCGACCAGATATTTGCTTTGTTGTAAACACCTTAAGCTAGTTCTAGGTGGAACCTAGACATGAGCATTGGATAGCTGCAAAGCATGTTCAAAGATATATTCGTGGGACGCTAAACTATGGTTTAAGATACACCTCATCCAGTAATATACAACTTCATGGATTCACAGATTCAGATTGGGTTGGGAGTGCAGAAGACAAAATGAGTACTTCAGGGATGTGTTTCAGCTTGGGCTCTGTTATGATATCATGGGCCAACAAAAAACAGAAGTTTGTTGCACTCAACACAACAAAAACAGAATATATCGCAACATGTGAGGCATGTACCGAAGCAGTATGGCCGAGGAAGCTGATTTTGGGATTATTTGATCAGGTACCAGATTCAACCATAATATAATGTGACAATCAAAGTTGTATAAGTCTATTAGAATACCCAATGTTTCATGACTGGTTGAAACATATTGAGATCAAATACTACTTTATTCATTATAAAGTCTAGGAAGGAGAAGTGAAACTCCAATATATCTCCATAGATGAGCAGGTAGCAAACATTTTGACAAATCCTTTGTCCAGGATAAATTTTGCTTACTTAAGGGACAAGATGGGGCTCATGGAGATAACTCCCTTAGCTGAAAGGGAAGAGATGGATCCCTAGGTTGGGAGGGAGCACTCATATATATTATTGATTCATGGGAAGTCATTTTCCAGTTTGCAAAATGGTCCAGGTTGGGAAGTTTCTTTCCAGTTCAGAAAGTGGTTTGAGAATTTTAACGGACATGCATTTTCTAGTTCGAAAAATGGTCTAGATCGGACAACCATTTTCATAATGAAAATGGTCTGATAGATTGTTGATGTACCATAGACAATGATTCCATTTGTGGCTAGTGTGGGGGAATGGTCTAGGACAACCATTCTTCTTGGCAGTCGCTCTGAGTAGGGGTCAAGTAGAATGGTCTACCTCGTCGAGAAGTCATTCTTTCGAGTTCACAGTTGTGAGCAGTTTCAAAGAATGGTTTGTTTTGGAGGTTAGTGCAGGACAATCATTTCCTTCGGAAATGGTCCAGACAATCATTCCCTAGGACAAACTCATTCTCTCTAGGTTGCACTATTATTAGTGCCAGAGGAATGGCCTAGTTAGGTGAACGGTCCAGGTTCAAAAATCAGGGATAGGCATTCCCTAGGGCAGACTCATTCTCTCCAGGCTGCACTATGATTAGTGTTGGAGGAATGGCCCAGTTAGGTGAATGGTCCAGGTTCAACAATCAGGGACAGACATTCCCTAGGGAAGACTCATTCTCTCCAGGTTGCACTATGATTAGTGTCGAAGGAATGGCCCAGTTAGGTGAATGGTCTAGGCTCAGAAATCGGGGACAATTACTCTTCTATGCTTGAGAAGAATAGTCCAGATATCCCATGGCTGATGTTTACCTTCTGATAGCAAATGCTCTTCCATATCTCACAGATGTGAGTGGAAGAATGGCCTAGATAACTCAGTTTGTATCATGAAATTGTTTATGCAGATTGATATCAGATGATATGATTCTTATAGATATTGTATGTCTTTGTACAATGGCTGTATACTACTATGAATAAACACAGTTGTGTTTTATTGGATGGCATTGTTCTGATTGTCATGGAGACTACCTAGTTGGATAGTGATGATGATGCTATTGGTTGAATGGTCTATTTGTGCTCAAGACCATTGTCTTTTATACCTCCGTAGCTAGGAGGGAGTGTTAATATTATGGTAGCTATGGGAGGTATTAACCTCCACTTGTAACCATTGACGAGACTAGAATATTCCAAGAATCAAGAAGAAACCCTAAAGCATTGGACATAACCCTAGAGGACAAGTCAGCTAAAGAAAATAATTAATATTGAGCTTTTAGCCTCCAGAAAGAGAAGTCAGCCTAGACAATAAAGGAGGAGTAGTATAAATATAGGATGCCAGAGCTCATTTGGTACTCACAACTCGCAACTGTAGAAATTTAATGGTGAGCAAGTCTAGAGAGTAGTTGCAGCTGCAACTACTGCAACTTGTAATTTCAATCTTTATGGGTTGGACTTTCTGATCAGCCGTGGTTATCTTTGCTTGGTGAATTAGCCTTGGTTGGCTATTGATTTGCTACCAGAAATATTTTCTTTGTCAAGGTTAAGGTGCTTGGGGGTGGCATTTGTGCCTAAGGTTGGGTGACAATATTGCTATATTGTCTATGGTTAAATGACCACACCCTTTTTTTCTAACACCCAAAATGTGATGGTTTGCTTTGTATGTGGCCATGCTGGGATGATTTTGATGTTCAAGTGTTTGTTAGAGGTTACCCAGATCCCCTCAGGTGGACGGTCATGGCATGTCCTCTTAGTCTCCATTCTCAGGGTGCTTGGTTTTATTGCTCTGGCCGACTACCACTTCGAAGTTGGTAACTCTCCTATGATGTTAGGCATTTATGTACCGGGTAGGTATGCAAGCATTCTGAGATGGATCTACTATGATACATAATTTACGAGGCCTCTAACTACTCACTTATTATTATTCGTTTTGTAAAAGGTGAATGCGCTTTGTAAGGGTTGTTACACCTGTGGTTTAACACACCTTACCTTAGAAGATTGATGTCATTTTTGTTATTGGGGGTTTTATGACCCATTTTTTTGACTTGGAGGGTCACTCCCATGCTTAATGGAGTTTCCTTGACCTTAGGTATGGACATGGTCAAGCTTTGGAGACATATTTCAAGAATTTATGAACATTATTTGAACATTTTTGGAGCATATGTTATTGATGTCGTCCCATTCTATGAGGGTTTTCACAATGTAAAGCATCATTTAATTGTATTTCTGACTTAGTCTTTGATTTGTGTGGATGACAACTCATTTTATTTTATTCCTTAGCTTAATTTTAGGGAATAAAGAGTGGAGAGGAGTCAAGAGCCTCATCTATAAATATCGAGACTCCTCTCACTCATTTGGTTGTGAATTGTTGGAGATTATTCTTGTAGCCATTTAATAGAAGATCTTTACTTGGTACATTTTTTGTGTCAATTCTTGGAGCTCTATCTTTCTTGGTTATTTTTTTTAGCATATTTTCAAAGATTATTGTGATTCATTCAAGTTCTACATAAACTAGCAAGATCGATCCATTGAGGAGTTGCACAACTACTTGGAGAGAGGATGTCTAGGGTTTATATCCCTTCCTCTCTAAAACAATTTGGTGAGGATTTGTCTCTTGTCTTGATTATTTTTTACACTCCTTGGCAAGGGTTTCAAGCTTTTTTTCTAAGTCTTTTGTTGATCTTGTTGGTGAAGGCCATTCCCTTGAGGAAACCCTTCTTGTAGGGCATTGACTATCATGGTTTGTCTTGATTAGCAAGAGACTACTAACCATGTGGCCCTAATCTCTAGTTCTAATCCATAAAGATGGATAACCAATTCTTAGAGGGGTATATTCATTGACCCCATAAGCCCTAGGTGGAGATAAGGCTATGCCCTAACTCCCAACATTCACCAACCAAAAACCCTAAAATTTTAATTCTAGTCTTTTATTTCCATAAAATACAAAAAATTAAAAAATTAAAAAACTTATTTCGTTGTCTATATTAAATCTAACGATTTACTTTTACTTTCTAGACATTTCTATGCAAGGGTTTGTACTAAATTGTTAAATTTTTAACTGTAAGAGGTGTTGATGTGTTTTAATCCATCAAATAGAGAACATTTTTTTTTGAACTTTGAAAGTTCCAAATAATTTTCAACTGTTGATCGTGAAGACCCAACAAGTTTTCAATCAGGTTCAATTTTCTAGTTCTTCATCATAGAAGTCTAACGAGATAGTTTCTCTTTGAAACAAAAGAAAAGGAAAGAAAATGATACTAAAAAGAAGGAAAATAATTATGCCAATATTTTCACTAAATAGCCCTATGTCTCGACTCCGTTCAACACTTTACAGAATTTAAAACATAGGTCACATGCCGAAGACATGCCAATTTTCTCCCACATTATGTTGCCCCATACTTATCCATTTTCATTTTCCTTATCCTCCACTCTCCATACATAGTCAGTTTCTCTCATTTTCCTTGTTGTATACTTCCTTCCTCTCTACTCTCTACTACACTTCCATACTTAGTCATTTTCACGACTACCCATACTACTATGTACTACATTCCATACTCCATACTTATACATTTTTCCAATCTTCCACACTGTTAGAAAAACAAGATCGCAGAGTAATAAAATAAAACAAATGTGAAAATAAAACACATAAAATACACAATACAATACAATACAATACAATACACAGATATACATGGTTCACCCAGTGTGGGCTATGTCCACCAGAGAAATTGTCAGGTCCTTCATTTTTATTATCCAACAAAATGAAGGAATACAACCTACAACTCAACTGTTGTAACTTCATATTCTTTCTCTCACAGTTTCCTCTCTCATAATACAATATTCACACACATACATACTCTGTAAGGTAGCTAGAGAGGTAGTGAGGGGGCCCAGAGGGCCCATAGTGATAATAGTGGAGGTTATTCAATGTAAGGTGGACTAGGTCCACTATATTATTAAATAAGACCCACTATGGTAGTTAGATATAATAAATGAGTAGTTAGATATAATAAATGTAAGAGGACTTCTTAGAAGGTTCTACTTCTAGAAGATTCCTCCTCTAGAATGTTCTTAGGTGATGGTAGCACTATATAAAAGGGTTCAAGCAATGTAAGAGGACATGAAGAGAATTATTGTATTGTGAGTTGTATCTCAATAGGAGGATGCCCCCTCGAAGAGACAAGTGAATATGAGAGGTTCCATTGTATGGTGTTGCCCTACCTCAAGGGTTTGATAGTAATACATGAGATTTTGCATATTGTTTTTTTATATATATTGTGGTTCTTTTGTATTCAGTCTTTGGTTCTTAACAAGTGGTATCAGAGCACTTTCCTTGGGAAACATTGTGGGCAAATATTTTTTATTTTTGCAGATTTTTTTTCGGAGAAGAAAAAAAAGGGCCACGACATTCCAAAATTTTCCAGTATATTTCTGTGAAAAATTTGCAGAAATAGGTTGTAGATCTAAGTTTCTCTCAAAAAAACACCAAAGTAAAAAAAAAAATCGTCTGAAACGGAGTCCGGGAAGTTAAGATATTGAAGTTTTAAAATCTGCAAATTTTTAGGGTTCTTTTCACAAATGGCGGCACGATTTTTATTTTTTTTGGTAGCATCTGGAGGCCTAATTTGCCCAAATAAACTACATATTTGAGTTCCTCTCACAATTTCACCTAATTTCAAAAAAAAAATCAGCCGAAACGGAGTTTGGAAAGTGAAGATATGAGCATTTTAAATTCAGCAGTTTTTCAGAGTTTTTCTGGAAAACGCCGCGATTTTTTGCAGTAACTTATTGTTCTATTTTTGATGTTTTTTCATGACAGATGTGGGACTGAAGAGTTCATATGGTGCTCAGATGGCTATTTCCTCTCAAACCCTCAAGGAAATTCTTGAAACATTCAAATCCAAATTGTATGACACATTGGATGCTAGATTGCATGACCTTGCAAATGGCCTCAATGATAGTTTCCGTAGTATTTGAGATTCATTGGATAACATGCAACAAATATTTATTATGGTGGACATCAGGGATGAATATAATCAAGAAATATATGCTTGGTATGATTTTGAGGCCGATTGTGATGATCGGTATATGGATAGTTGTTATTTTTTGGATGACAACCACTTTCATATTTTATTTGATGACTCTAATCCACCTTCTGTAGACAACATCAATGTGACAAATCGAGAGCCAATGATTATTACCAATGTTCACCATGCATATTCTACAGTGGTCTTATTCCTTCCAGATTCTGCTACGACCCTTTTCTACTATGCGGATGGATATTCTTATTTGGATCCACATGATAGGTGTCAGTCTTTGGAGCATCATTTTGAGTTGGTTATTGGGTTCCAAAATCTTCCACGGGGAGTTTACATGAGTACTTGGACATAGGACCCGGGCTTACAATGGTGGTTGGACTACTTCAACATGATGGCTTTCCTTTCTACGTGGGACCTTGGTTCTCCAATCTTCTTCAACATTATGGTCCACAATTATCCATGGGACCCTGGTATATGGTTGTACATCAAGTGTTGAGGACAACGCTTTCATAAGGGGGATGAAATGTAAGGTAGCTAGAGAGGTAGTGGGGGGGCCCAGAGGGCCCATAGTGATAATAGTGCAGGTTATTCATTGTAAGGTGGACTAGGTCCACTATATTATTAAATAAGACCCACTATGATAGTTATATATAATAAATGGGTAGTTAAATATAATAAATGTAAGAGGACTTCTAGAAGGTTCTACTTCTAGAAGATTCCTCCTCTAGAATGTTCTTAGGTGATGGTAGCACTATATAAAAGGGTTCAAGCAATGTAAGGGTACATGAAAATTATTGTATTGTGACTTATAGCTCAATAGGAGGATGCCCCCTCAAAGAGGCAAGTGAACATGAGATGATCCATTTCATAATAAGATCCATTGTATGGTGTTGCCCTACCTCAAGGGTTTGATAGTAATACATGAGATTTTGCATATTGTTCTTCTATATCTATTGTGGTTCGTTTGTATTCAGTCTTTGGTTCTTAACATAGTCGCAATACAATTACCTCAACAAAATAGGGTTTCCTTGTAGGGCAAAAAACCCTAACATAACTTCTACCGTCATATCTGCGACCTTATAATGAACGATCCAAATTGACTATGAAATTATAATATTTCCCAAGGCATTTTCTCCTCACCTACCCCCTTTACCTCTGCATTCCAGTAACTTCGCAAACATTTCATTTGATTTTTTAATATTATTTATTATCCTAAGATTTTTCCCCCTTTTTTGGGCTTACTATATTGGACATGTGGCAGTTACATGGACCTATCCCTGGGTGACACATGGAAGTGAGGTGGAACTATCATATGTGGACATGTGGAAATGAGGTGGACCTACCCCCTGGTGACACATGGATGGACAAAGATGATTGGACAATGACTTGACATGATGACTAGGTGATAATGTGGCAGTCAAAGGATACTTTGTGCACAAGCTACACATAATTCTACGGCTCTCATTACTTCATTCACAAATAACATGGAGCTGAAATTTATTTATAAAAAAGTTAGAATAACCCTCCCACAATGCATGTGGGATAAAGAAATTCGAATTTGCAAATCAAAGGCCCAAATTTCACAATGAGAGATCAACGATGGTTGAGTCTCCATCTTCCGGAGCTCATAACATTTTATCTCGACGTCTGATTTGACCAAACGAGAGCTCATCAGAAAGGTAAAGAGATGAAGAAGATACTGGAAGTGGTTTCAATGGTTGAAATATCAATTATCAAGCCCTAAAAATTAAATTACAGTTGGGAATAATTTTGGGCTTATAAACAAGTTATTTTTGGAAATCCATTTAATTAAAGAAATTTATAAACTTCCAAGGTGGGTCCTAGATGGTGGCACAAAAATCAGAGTTCAAATTTACAAAAGGAAAAATAAAACCCTAACTGAAAAGAAGTTTCAAGAAGATGAAAAGAAGATGTACGAGGCATTCAAAGGGCTCATAATTTCCATCACAGTGAGTCAAATAGTCACCTTGTTCTTTCCTTCACCATTTTTCTTCCTTAGTGAATTGTCATTTGGCCTTTTCTATTCCCAGAATTTGTGAAACCAAACGCTGGCCCTTGACTATTTTCTTGTCTTCCAGGTCTCTCTTCATTTTATGTTCTACGGGAGCTCCATCCCACTCCTCTTTGAAGGACAAATACAATTTGCTTTAATTGTAACCCTCGATATTATTGTTTATTTTGTAAAGACTATTTTTTTTAAGTTCCTAGAGAACTAATTCGGGACATAACATCATTGATTTCTCAAGACTTTAAATTTAAGCATGAGATTTCAAATGTGTGCCTATTAAAATCTTTATTGCATCTAATGAAATGATCATTTATAGTTCTTTGCCATATGTGGTCCATACTTTCCTTTCCTTTGTTGAATATTGTGTCTTACTTTGATGAATGTTGTGATGGAAATGTCGTTTTATGATAATGAATACTCTGTTGGTTTATAAATCTTGTAATATAGTGTAAATATTTTCTTTATGTAAGATACCTAGTCCTCTCTTAGGTATTCTTTATATGTGAATATTTGTTTCAAGAAGTCTCATCCTCTCTTAGGCATCTTTTACATTCTTTTACATTATTTAAATATAGAGGAGTGCCACCATTTTAAAAACGTAGGGGGATTTATCCTCATGATGTTATCTTAAAGATCGTAAAACAATCTTTTCAATCAACATTTTTGGCTACATGTTGGAGATATTACACACCCACCTAGGTAATTCTTTTACTAAGGTTGATAGTCCAATGTTGAGGGCACTTCCATAGATAAGAATATTCCCCTACAAAATAAGGCACCTTCCCTCTTCAGTTTAGTGTCAGTTACATCTCAGTTAGACTAGTAGAGGTGACTCATGCATGGAAACCTCGGTTTTATCACCAGTGGTTACATGTTCACCTCGGTTTCCTCACCAGGAATGCACATATCACATGCATGTGACCAAGAGAGCGCATATTTTTTGATTGCATATGTTTCTCTCACTTCCACACGTGTGACTCAATTAACTAATGATTGCATGGACCAATTAACTAGGATTAGGTGGCAGATTACTTCGGTTTCTGTCAGTGAGTGTCTAGATCTCTCTAGATCACTACTATGGCACATTCACTTAGCCATGTAGAGTATATCATGTGTATTATTACCATTTTACTCATACAATTAATACAATTCATTCTTTTCCTCTTCTCTCTTCTCTCTCTCGCAAGTTTGTGTCGCTTTTCTACTAGCTAGGTTCACTATGAAAACTTCACGTGGTATCAGAGCCTTGATTGCTAGGAGAAAGCACATAAGCATTTCTCATTGCAGGTACAAGAGGAAGATGCAGTCAAAAAAGATGGATTAGTCGCCGACAATACTTCTCACACCTCATAACTACTTCGAGTGGAAGCTAAAATTCAGCATCAACTCAGATGCAGAGGCTTGTACCGGATTACCATGGCTACAAAGGTGGAGACAAGTTTTTCTATTGAGAAGAATAGGTATCTCAACCGCATGGATGAAGTCTATGGCCTCTGCATGTCTATGTTCCCCGAGATTTTGTTTCACATTGAAGCTTGTACCACACCAGATGATATTTGGACAAAGTTGGAGGATTTATTTGGCAAACAAGACGAAATGAGAGGCCATATGCTTGAGGTCGAGCTAAATTCCTTAGATCCGAGGAATTTTGATAACATTCCGGACTTGTTTATGAAGTTCAAGTCCCTCCTCCTTCATCTAAAGGGACGTGGAATAGATAAATCTACTCAACATAATCATTTAATCCTTTCTATCTTGACAAAACTTGGTCTAGATTATGTTTTTTTCGCTTCATTGTTCCATACAAATAGATTCACTTCAGGAGCAACCTAGAAAATGTCGACATTGGATCAATTTATTGAAGCCCTCACGTATGAGCAAGATAAGTTCATCAAAATGGGGATAATCAAAGGACCCAATGCGTAAGAACTTGTTGGGCATGAATGCAACAACACTTCCAATTCAAAGTCCAAGCAGAAAAACAAGGGAAAGACACATGCAGAGCCAAAGGAAGGGTACTCCAAACCCTTCGATGATTCTTCGAGCTCCAAAGGTGGAAAAGGAAAGAAAGGGAAGAACAAATACAATTACTGCAACCGTGGTTATCATCCCAAGTTGGCATGCATGAAGAAACATATAGATCTGATGGTGTAGATTCTTTGGACAAACAACCTTGGGGATCAAATTCCTAAAGTTTCCAAGAAGAAGTCGGAAGATCAAGAACCAATAAAACGAGGTAACTCTCATGCACTGATTGCCATTAAATATTCTCTCAATGCAAGAATCTTAGATTCAAGCACATCCCATCATATGGAAACAATGGAAAATGTTTTATTTTATATTTTAGCATGCACGGGTCCTCCCATCCTCATGGGAGATGATACCCCAGTTGAGGTCAATGGCCAATGGAGAGTAGAACTTCAACACAGAAGTTTTAAGAACGTCTTGCATGTTGCAAAACTCTCCATGAATATGCTCTTTGTTGATTAGATAACACATTTTGGTACAGGAAAAAGAATGAAGTTCACACCTGATTCCGTAACCATATCTGATATGCATGATACCTCCACGATTGTTGTTGGTGAGATAAACCACCAATCTCGTTTGTATACTTTCAGTAAATTCATTGCTAAATCTAATTATGCTTTACTACTGACGCATGTTGATGATACTAGTAGATTATGGCACGAAATATTCAACCATCTAAACTTCAAATACATGTAACAACTATGAAAATAGGATATGGTCACCAACTTTCCCAACATACACTTTTCAAAAGGAGTTTGTCAAGGATGTGTTCTTGGAAAACATCCTCAAGAGAAATTTGAGAAAGGGAAGGCCTGGAGGGCCTCCTCTCCCCAAATCTCATCCACGATGATTTGATGAGACCCTTTCCTCATCCATCCATTAGCAAAGCACGATACTTGCTTAAATTTATTGACGATTTCTTACAATACACGAGTGTATTTTCTCAGGTAGAAGTCCGAAGTTTTTTAGCATCTCAAAGACTTCAAAGAACATGCAGAGACTCGATCTGAGAGAAAAATCAAAATCCTATGGACATGCAAAGGGGGAATATGTGAACCGAGATATCCAATATCTTTGTTCAGAGGCAGGTATACAACTGCGACAAACAATACCTTACACTCCGCAACAGAACAGAGTAGCCAAGCGGAAGAACAAATCCCTCGATGAGATGGACACTTGCATATTGCATGCAAGATCTCTATAGCCCAAGCTTTGGGATGAAGCACTTAACTGTGCTAACCACATTTAGAACAAATCTCCTCACAGATATTTCAAGGACTTGACTCCCTTTGAGGCATGGAGTGGAAACAAACCGGAAGTCACCCACTTTCGAACATTTGGATCACGCACATGGGCCTGTGTACCCTCTGAAAAGAGGAAAGTATTAGATCCACATAGTACCACATGCATATTCGTGGGATATCCATATGGTGTGAAGGGTTACAGGTTACTTGATCCTGCTATTGACAGGCTCATCATTGAGCACATTGTTCAGTTTGAGGAAACTCCCTTGCATGCATCGCCAAAGCCACATGCAAATACCTTTGTACCACTTCCTGCACTAGACATCAGTGATGATGAGTCCACTCACTCAGATCATGGTTCAAATCTGAGCTCTAAATAAGATTCGAGAGATGATGAGTATGTAGTGTTGAGGCACCACAGATGCCCAAGTGGGAACATACCACCCTACAGACAGTAGGAGACCTTGTGACGGATCCAACAGATCAGAGGAGGAGGAGGTCTCAGTTTGATGATCCTCCTCATGCACTCACAATTACTGAACCAGTGATGCCCATGCATTGCTATATTGTTCTAGCTTCAGACCTGCAGACCTATGCAGAGGCTACAGGGAATCCCATCTGGGAAGCCGCTATGCAAGAGTACAACTCTCTCCTCGAGAACCGAACTTGGAATCTAGTTCCGCTTCCTTCAGACAAGAAGCTTTTCAAATGCAGATTGGTCTACAGGACCAAGAAGGTAGTAGACGGACAAGTGAGCAGGTTGCCTGGTTACTAAAGGTTTTCAACAAATCCACGGGATAGACTATGACGAGACCTTTGCTCTCGTAGAAACGATGGACTACATTTTACTGGCCCTTTCCATTGTAGCAGCTAGGGGGTGGGAAGTTCACCAGATGGATGTGAAGAATGCCTTTCTTCACGCGGATCTCTTAGAGGATATTTACATGGAGCAACCCTAGGGGTTCATATAGAACTCATCCTTAGTATGTCAAATGAAAAAGTCACTCTATGGACACAAGCAGGCGCCTAGAGCATGGTATGCAAAGATGGATTCCTACTTGCTTTCTCAGTGTTTTGTTAGATGCAAATCAGATCTGAATGTCTACATGCTAAGAACCTCAGACTCCTTGTTGATCCTAATTCTCTACGTTGATGACCTCCTGATCATAGGAAGTCGTGGTCAAAGACATTCTGCACGATAGGTTCTCTATGACGAACATGGGTCCAATGCACTATTTCCTTGGTCTTGAGATCAGTTAAGATGCTTTAGGCATCAAGCTATCTAAGACTAAGTATGCTAGGGATCTCTTTGTTAGATTTTACATGATCTATTGCAAGTCGACAACCACACCCTTTCTGTCTGGGGTGCATCTTGAGGATGGCGGGGCTACACCAGTGGTGGACAACACCTTGTATCGAAAACTTATAGGGAGCCTTCTATATCTCACCCACACTCGGCTGGATCTCTCATATGTAGTAGGGGAAGTTTCTAGGTACATGTAGGAGCCGCATGAGCTACACTATTAGGTTTCCAAGTGCATTCTTAGATATGTTAAGGGCACCACAGGTTATGGGACCCACTATACAACAGGTTGTGCATTGGATCTCATGGTCTTCACCGATTCTCATTGGGATGGAAATAGCACAGATCGCAAGTCCACATCTAGGGACGTGCTTAGTTTGGGTTGCGATCCCATCTGCTGGTCGAGCAAAAATCATTCAACTATTGTTCTATCGTCAGCAGAGGCCGAGTACAAAGGAGTGGTCAACGTTACTATTTAGGCACTTTGGTTTCATAACTTCCTCACTAAGCTTGGCATCTAGTTTCATCATTCGACTATCATTTGGTGTGACAATCAAAGTACTCTCAAGTTTTGCAGAGACCTAGTGCAACGATAGTGTACCAAACACATCAATATCCATATGCATTACATCAGAGTGCTAGTACATGATAGAAACATCGATTTGCAGTATTGTCCATTCATCGAATAGAATGCAAACATCTTCACCAAGACATTTATTGATCAAAAGTTCCACTTCCCACGTGATTGTCTTGGAGTGAAGGACACAACTGCTTAGCAATTGTATTTCCTTCTTCATTTTTCTTGATACATTGTACTTTGAGGGGGGAGGGGGGTTTCCCATGAGGTCTTCCCTCTTTCCTCTATTTTTTCAGTGTTTCATTCTTAGATGCATTGTACAATGGGTACCTAACATGGCCTTGGTTGTTGGGACCCATTCATTATGTACAACCCAGTGGTGTTCAGGGGGGGTGTTGGAGATATTACACTCTCACCTAGGTAATTATTTTCGTAAGGTTGATAGTCCAATGTTGAGGGTGCTTCCATAGATGAGAATATTCCCTTACAAATTAGGGTTCCTCCTACAAAATAGGGCGCCTTCCCTCTTCAGTTCATAGTCAGTTACACCTCAGTTAGACTAGTGGAGGTCGCTCATGCATGCCAACCTCAATTTTATCATCAACGGTTGCATGTTCACCTCGGTTCCCTCACCAGGAGTGCACATATCTCATGCATGTGGCCAAGAGAGCGCATATCTTGTGATTTCATGTGTTTCTCTCACGTCCACACGTGTGACTTAGTTAACTGATGATTGCATGGACCAATTAAGTAAGACTAGGTGGTATATTACTTCAATTTCTATCAATGAGTGTCTAGATCTCTCTAGATTACTACTATGGCACATTCACTTAGTCATGTAGAGTATATCATGTGTATTATTATCATTTTACTCATACACTCAATATGATTCATTTTTTTTTCTCATCTCTTATCTCTCACGATTTTGTGTCACTTTTCTACTAGCTATGCTCACTATGAAAACTTTACATGACCATACTGGGGAGTGATTCATTTTCAAGAAATATAATACTTTTTAGGATAAAATATTATTGGAAAACTAGAAGTTGTTTGGTCAAGTCTTGGAAAAATATTTGTCAATTTGTTTTAAGATGAACTGGGTTCTTGAAAACCTTGTTGAAGGAGCATCAAATGGCCTTGAAGACATGTTATTGAAGTTTCAGACATAAGTCAGTTATGCCAACTTCTATAGAACCAAAGAACCATCCAAGATTTGGTAAGATGAGCTCCCTGGCAACTCCATAATTAAATCTCCATATTTTGAAGAAAGATGCCTTGGCGACTCCACCAAAAAGATTCCAGAATTTCAAGAAGATCTATATGATGACACCTCCGAGGAGTTTCTTTCATATTGTGATGATATTTTGCCTTCCCTACCAAGCCCAAAAAATTCATTCAAGTTACAATAAAGGGAGAAGGTACCCAAAGAAAGAAATGGTTGCACAAAAGTCCACTCAATTTGCAAGGAGAAGTTCATTCCTCGCCAAATATTTCCATGGACAAGTTTCCCATGTTCTTTGGAAATACTTCAGAGAATGCAGAGAAGCATTTGCTTAAGTTTGATAGTTGCTCGTGATATTTATAATGTGGCTGAAGATGATTTTGCATGTCGACTCTTTATCTTAACTCTAAAAGAGAATGACAGTGAATGTTTTTATTCATTGTTGCCCAGAACCATCATTAGTTGGGATGTATTAGAAAATTTATTTGTTGAGAAATATTTCCTAAGGAAATATCCATATTTTTGTTTCTCGAAGTTGGTTGAAATCCAGATGAATGAGGAAGAGAGTCAAGGATTTCACTTTCATATTTATGAAAGTCCTTCATGAGATTCCTCAAGAAATATTTCCAAATGATGTAATCATTTTTAGTTGTTATGAAAATGCCTTGCTCATAAATTTGATATTTTTACTTAAGCAAGAGGGAAATTGCAGCTAGAAAGAGTTATTGCAGCGAGCTCAAGTCATTGAAAGAAATATTCATGAAACTAGTGCTAATCTATTAAACTTCTCAATATTGTTCCAAGACAATGGAGGAATGGATTTAGAAAAAAATTCTAATGAAAGATGTGAAATTTTTTTTGCATCAAATTTTGATCTTGAAACCGAAAGTGAGAACCCTAATGTCTCAATTCAAGAATAATACTATCAACCACATGCTCCATGGGAGGAAAATTTTGACCTCTCATATGCTCAATTTGAGAGCAATGATCACGATGAATTTAAAGACGGATCTGATGACCCTCCACTCGATACACATGAAGATTTCATTCAATATGATCATGGAGAAAATGTTGCAATGGGTTCTCATATGCCACAATCAGTTTATACAAAGCCACAAGAAGAATGTCTACATTGGATGAGCAAAAGTGATGTTAATGATTACCACTTTACATCAAACTTTCAAGTTGTTAGTTTCTCGTATGGAACATAGTTTAACGAAGAAGATATATTCCAAGCATCAAAAGAAGAAGGGAATTTGCAACAAGAGGTTCCATGGGTGGTATATTTTATTTATGAAGACAATGAGATTGTTCGTGAACAACAAAAGGCATCCCTACAGTTCTCCACAAATGTTCAACAACAATTTATTTTTTCAACCTCACAATGGAAACATAGTCATTGTATGACGAAATAATATCTCCAAAACATGGCCATTGAAATAACACTCTCAATCAGATATGGGAGTAATCAGATTAATTGGTTATGTACATGGCTACATTGGAAGTCTACT
Organism: Picea engelmannii; assembly: GCA_009831015.1. Classification (NCBI taxonomy): domain Eukaryota; kingdom Viridiplantae; phylum Streptophyta; class Pinopsida; order Pinales; family Pinaceae; genus Picea; species Picea engelmannii. The sequence goes on along the minus strand of ML830337.1, from coordinate 10,486 downwards.
TACACTTGAAAGTAGCCCTTCTCTCCAAGTAGCTTAGTATTGGTATATTTTGTTTTCTCATGTAGATAATTTTGTCTTTCAATAAAGTTTTCCAATAAGCATTTGTTGGATCCAAATAGTGGATTGGGATGACTCCATAGCCCAATGGACCAGGATTCTGGATTCTTAGCAACCCACAAGGGGTCACTGCCCCATAGTTGGAGCCATATGTTGATGTGTTTTCACCCATCAAATAGAGACCATTTTTTTTTTTGAATTTTGAAAGTTCCGAATAATATTGAATTGTTGATTGTGAAGACCCAACAAGTTTTCAATCAGCTTCAGTTTTCCAGTTCTTCATCATGAAAGTCTAACGGGGATAGTTTCTCTTTGAAACAAAAGAAAATGAAATGAAATAATACTAAAAAGAAGGAAAATACTTATGCTAAGATTTTCACTAAATAGCTCTATGTCTCAGCTCCATTCAACACTTTACGAAATCTAAAACAGAGGTCATATGCCCAAGATGTGCCATTTTTCTCCCACATTATGTTGTCTTGTACTTAGCCATTTTTCATTTACCTTACCCTCACTCTTCATACTTAGCCATTTTCTCTCATTTTCGTTTCCCTTTCCTTGCTCTATACTCCCTTCCTCTCTTTTCCTTCCTCTCTACTCTCTACACATCCATACTTAGTCATTTTCATTACTACCCATACTACTTTGTACTACTCCCCATACGCCATACTTGGGCATTTTTCCAATCTTCAACACAATTTCCATACTTAGCCCACTTCCATTTTCATTATCCACTTAGTTAATTTTCATAATACCCACCACTTAGTTTCCATAATTTCTACGTTCATTTTCATAATTCATTTCCATTTTCCATTTTCACTTATTCATTATCATTATTATTTTGATAATTCATTTCCATTTTACATTTCTAGTTATTCATTTTCAGTATTTCTACTTTCATTTTTCATTTCCATCTTCTATTTTCATACTTACATGACCTACCTCCCCAACACTTGGTCATTTTTCATGACTTACCACATTTTACTCCTTTTTACACTAAGTCTTTCATTGCGGATGTACGACAACCACCTTCTCCACTTACCTTTTTCCCTCATGTCTGTGTTCCGCAACACTCAATTTGCACTTACCACTTCCGCATTACCCAAATTGCACCCTCTATGACTTAGTCATTTTACTGATTTTTACTAAGTCCTATACTTAGTTGATTTTTTATCTTGGAATGTGGATGCATGAGATCGTCCTTCACCCATCCCTTGACCTCTAACCTCCATGACTTATCTTAGTTGTACTCACTTTTACACTTAGTCTATTTTCTTATTGCGGATGTGGGAGTCATCCCTTCTTACCTTCTTCATTTCCCATGTCTCGTGTCGCGCATCTTGCAATCCCGCATTCACCATATTGCACTTGCCATTTCTCTTTTTGCACTTGTCATTTTTACCAAGTTTTATCTCTTCACCTACGTCTTTTACCTCCGCATTGTTGTAACTCCATAAACACTTCATTTATTTTTTTAATATTATTTCTTATCCTAAGTTTCTTCTCCATTTTCGTGGACCTACCATATTGGAACATGTGGCAGTGACATGGACCTATCTCTGGGTGACACATGGAAGCGATGTGACCTATCCTATGTGGACACATGTAAGTGAGGTGGACCTACCCCCGAGTGACACATGGATGGACAATGACTTGGCATGATGACTGGGTGATGATGTGGCAGTCAAAAGATACTTTGTGCACAAGCTATGTGAAATTATATGGCTCTCTTTACTTCATTCAAAAACAACATGGAGATGAAATTTCTTTATAAATAAGTCATAAGAACCCTTCAACAATGCATGTGGCATAAAGAAAGTCGAATTTGCAAATCAAAGGCCCAGATTTCACGAGGACAGATCAACGATGGCTGAGTCTCCATCTTCCGGAGCTCATAACTTTTGATCTCGACGTCCAATTTGAGGAAACCAAAGCTCGTCAGAAAGGTAAAGAGATGAAGAACACATCGTAAGTGGTTTAAATCACTGAAATATCAGTTATCATGCTCTAAAATTAAATTAAATTAAATTCGAGACTATTTTTGGGCTTGGAAATACGTTATTTTTGGAAAATATTTTTTTTAAAGAAATTTATAAACTTCCAAGGTGGGTCCCAGATGGTGGCACAAATATAGAGTTCAAATTGACAAAAACGACAAATAAAACACTAACTGAAAAGAAGTTTCAAGAAGATGAAAATAAGACTATAAAAGAAGATGTAAGAGGCATTCAATGGGTTTGGAATTTCCATCACAATAAGTTGAGTAGTCACCCTACTCTTGCCTTCACCATTTTTCTTCCTTGGTCAATTGTCATTTGGATTTTTTTGTTCCTAGAATTTGTGAAACCAAAGGCTGACCCTTGACTATTTTTTGTTGTCTTCTAGGTCTCTCTTCATTTTATGGTTCGTGGGAGCCCCATCCCAGTCCTCTTTGAAGGACAAATGCAATTTACTTTAATTGTAACCCCGAATATTATTGTTTATTTTAGAAAGACTCTATTTTTTTTTAAGGTTCCTAGAGAACTGGTTCGGGGCATAACATCATTGTTTTCTTAAGACTTTGAATTTAAGCATGAGATTTCAGATGTGTGTCCATCCAAATATTTATTGCATCTAATGAAATGATCATTTAGAGTTCTCAGCCATATGTGGTCCATACTTTCAAGTTTCTTTTCCTTTGCTGAATATTGTATCCTACTTTGATGAATGTTGTGATGGAAATGTCGTTTTATGATAGTGAATACACTATTGGTTTATAAATCTTGTAATATAGTGTAAATATCTGCTTTTTGTAAGATATTTGGTCCTCTCTCGGGTATTCTTTACATGTGAATATTTATTTCAAGAATAAGCCCGATCCTCTCTCAGGCCTCTTTTACATTATTGTATATTATTTAAATATAGAGTAACACCTCTTTAAAAACACAAGGGGATTTATCCTCATGATATTATCTTAAAGAAAACAGTCTTTTCGATCAAGAGGCAAATTGGCCCACTTAGATTTCTCTTTATTGTCTTATCTAATGTTCTTGTGGCTGATTTAAGGGTTTACTCAGTTATGGAAATTAATTACAACAATAAAAATCAAAATTGTTAAAACCTTAGAGCTAGGGTTTGACCCTAAAAGGTAAAATCTAACCCTACCCTTGCTCTTATTTCACTTTGGAATTGTTTATCAAGATTATCTAACGTATTCTAATGGTGAAAATAATCTCCTTGAAGTTTCATTGCTACTATATTTCACTTAGGAGAATTTTTGGTCAAACCCTAGGGGGATTTGCACCATTGTTTTGCAAGTGTGAAGTAATTGCTTGAATAATATTCACTTGTACTTTCTTTTTATCATTGCTGGGCTGTTTTTTCACTAATACATCTTTGTCCCAGCAAAAAGTGTCCAAGGATCTTCATCCTAAGTACCTTTAGGCACTCTTTGGTCACTTTTTATGGTCCAAATCTGCAATTTTCTATGTTTTTTGTCATAAAACAGATTCTGGAATCTTTAGACAGCAGCAAGCTAGTCCAATTTACAGAAAACAATCAACGCACAACTCAGATATATCAATCACCCTTTATTTGTGCAACAAAATCTCACTCTTGTGTGATAAAAGGTACATTATTTTTCATTTAAAGAGTGGTTTTATAGTGTTGGTTTGTATTTTCCGTTGTAGAATATTTATATCAGATCTCAACACTCTTACAAGTAGCTCCTAAACCTCTCTACATTATAGTGGTTTATAACCTAATTCTTGGTTGAACATTCTTAAGGCATTTGGCTACTAAGGTTCTGGTCTATCTAACGTGTATTGAGGTGTGTAGTTCGAAGGACTAGGACACCCCCCTTGGTCTCTAGGAGATAGCCTAAAGTGAAGGGGAGATCATACTAAGGTGACATTGGTGCATTTTCCGCATCGTGCTATTCACATAGCATCCCTAGGGGCTGCTAGTTTGGGTGGTAACAGGTTCTATTGTGTCTAATGACATCAATGTGTTCTTTGATACTGACACTAATGGAGCGACTTGTTTGTCCTATGAACAAAGCACCACATAACAAAATATTTTATAAACACCTTGGGTTTTGAGAGCTTGGAATCAGTCATTAATAGGTTTGACAAGAATTCTAAAGGTTTGGTAGGGAGTAAGAATGGCCTATGTACAAAGAACCACATGGACAAGGTATTTCATAAACTCCTTGGGTTTGGAGAGGTTGAAATCAGACTTTAATAGGTTTCAGTAGATTTCTAACAGTTTGGTAGGTTGTAAAAATGTTCTTCTTTCTAAGAGTTCTGGAAGTTGTATGTGTAGCTCCTTGTATACTAGGTAGGTATGCTCAAGCTATGTTATTTCTAAGTTAATATTATGGTGGATGATGCAACTCACTTGAAATATCAGGATCAAAAACTTCAAAACACAAGGTTAACCGGAAGCACAGATACTATAACAATGAATACTTGTGAAAATATTCACTTGTCAATAAGATCATTGACAAGCTCACATGACAATCATGATAATCCATCGAAAATCCACTTATATTATTGTGGCTATAACAACTTGATAACCAAGGCCAAAAACATTTTCCATAGTAGTACATCTACATAGGAAAAGCAAACCATTCCTTGTAATCTGGGACTTAGGTGCGAAATGTATGAAATTCCATTCGTGCTAGTACACAAACTATTTCTAGTTCTAACAACTTTTGAATTAAATAGTCAGTTGGATTGTGGTCCGGCAATACTTTTGTAGGAGTTTATCACAACTTAGCTCAGGGTTGATTCTTACTCCATTCCATATTGCTTTCCCTGAGAATTTCCAAAGCAGCAAAATGTCCCAAAAGTATGACCCAACTCTGACCAAAAACAATGAGTTATAGTAACAATAAAAAATGATAATTCAAATTTCTCTGCTACTCAAACTTTCATACAAGTTGTGAAGAATCATTATTTGAATGTCTCTACAGGCACATTAAGAAACTGCTACAAAAGATAAAAGCTCGGCATGCTAGATGCACACACACACACACACACACACACACACAGGTATAGAGAGAGAGATGCCGTTCACAACTATAAACTACTTAATGGTGCAAGGCAAGTTGATAGTTTAATCCTTCCTACTGTACAAATTGGATACAATCAAGAAGAGTGTCACATCACAATAAACAATGAGGCCACCTTCACCTTCACCTTCATCCAGGTATGCATGCTTTCCAGCTATTAAAATTTGTAAACAAGAACAAGGATTGCCAATGAACATGCCCTAGCTTCTTTCAGATATATTAATAGATCTGACATCACTATCACAGTTTAATGGTTTAAGAAAGAAGTAACTTACAATTTTGATGTTAGTTATCTCTTAGGAATATGAATATAATCAGATGTAAATTAGTTTGTACAACTTAACTTCATTACTCATCATCACTGATTGCAGAATTTCTTTCATAAAACACTCAAATTATTACACATATCTTGAAGTTAAAAATTAGTCTATTATTGACAATGAATTGAAAGGATATTAAAACATTGCTTCAATATACCAGAAAGTTATGTATGCACCCCATAGACCTGAAATTTATCACTTTATTTTACTCTTCAAAGAATGTTATATCTAAATAGAAACACGAAACAAGCGTGCTGCAAATGCACCATCAAGAAAATGCTTAGTTGGATGTGAAGTGTAGAATCCCTCCTCAGAGATGAACTCATTTGGGACGTATTTGTGCACTGCTTCAACAATGAATTCCTGTGATAATAACATGCTTTAACATCTAACATATCTATCATTACACACACACACACACACACATAAGCCTTCCTCTCATTTAAGGAAATACCATCTTTGATTGACAAACAACATTAACATGATTAGTTAAATGCAAAAAACATACATACTGGATGTCTAGTAAGAAATGATTCAACACGTTCCTTGTTTTCTCCTGGATCTACTGAGCAAGTACTGTAGACCAAAATGCCTCCAGGCTTCACCAACCTGAAAGTTGAAAATGTTAGAGGACACGTTTAGGATGAATATGCTAGCAAAGGATGGATAAAAAGGAAAGTACAACTCAAGAACTCCAGTAACCCAATACTAATACTAATGTTTAAAAAATATGGAATGATAAATGAAGATCTTCCTGGAAAAGCAGTGACAAGAAATTAGGTCGTACAATGAAGCTGCATCTAGGAGCTCATCTTGCAGTAATATTAGCTGCTCCAAATCCTTAAGTGTTCTCTTCCAACGCATATCTGGTTTCTACATACATTAAAAGACACTATGTGATGTGTATACCAAACAATATAATATATCATTTTTTTTTATTTCTTTAGACATGGTAACACTGCCATATGGCATGGACTGCAAAGGTCTCAAGAGTCAATATAAGAAATAACTACTCAGCTATGTATGAAATAAACAATAAGATAAGGTTTGCTAACATTTGGTGGTTTTTACACTCTATTGCAGCACTAACAAACATAATTAGTCCACAAGCAGGACTTCATGCAATATATGGAAAATAATCAACAGGATATTATGAACTACAAAGTTTAATGAATTAATGTGTGATGTGATTAATACAGAAAATATAGAAATGAGGCATTGAATTTGTTGATTACCTTGAAAGAAAATAAAAAAAGGAGAAAAACCGAATCAGATAGATGGTGAATCATATAGCAACGTCTCCAAGAAAAGCAATTACCAACTGATACTAACCTTACAAAGGACACCAAGACCACTACACGGAGCATCAAGCAAAACTTTATCAGCCCTAATAGATGCTCCAACCTGTTATGAAATCAATAAAGTGTGCTTTAGTAAGAGATAAAATGAAAAGAAAACTTGATTGAACAGCAGGCACGACCTAAACAATCATAAATCTTGCATCAGTTTTCCTTACAATAACAATAAAAAGAAGCCATGACACTGAAGATGAAAGCAAACAAAATCATGTTCCATGTATGCTCACACACATTTTGCAAAATGCCAGAGTTTCACTTGGCAGAAATTTAGGAAATGGCTTTCCTAAATAGGTCATAAATACAGGTGCATAGCACATACAAGTAGAGGTGAAATAGCTAGATCAATTTTCTCTGATAATTAATTCGATAGCTCAAATTGCAGATTTAATAATTATCCAACATGAAACATCACATCTCTGGACTTATGGATTAAAGCACAGAACTTATAGGATGCTTCTCAGAGAAATCTATACAAGAAATATCACAATTCTTAATTAAATACAATCAAAAAAGTATTTTAGGTTGACAAAGTTCAATAGTTTTTATCATGGCTACAAATATCATTTCACGGAATATATCATCAATTGATCTGGAAAGAAACATAATGGAAATATTGGGGAAAATATCGGAAAATGTCGAAAAATATCAGCAACCATAAACTTGGGCCTGAAAAACTTGGAATTATTGGCAGCCTGAAGACTAAGGAAAAATTGGAAAAATCGAGAGAAATCAGAGAGATTTGCAACACTGGTTTTTATCAACATTAGAAAGGAAATTTAAAATCAGTATTAAATTGGTTTGATTAAGGCTTACTAATGTATACAATGAACTAATGAAAGATGTAATGTATGGATTTCACATTTGGTTCTCACCATACACCCATCACCTGTAAGGAGAGTAGTATGTGTGGGGCTTTTAAGGCATTCCATACACCCAATGCCTGTAAATGACATGAGGCCTCCCATTCTCTGTGACAATTTATATATGCTGGATAGCCTTCCATGTGTAGCACCTTGCTTAGGTCTAGACACATGAGTGATTTTCCCCTTTTTGATGTTTAGTACCTAGGTGAGATTCTTACTCCCTTAGTCTAGATCATTATTTGTCCTTATTGAGACTTTTTGAGTTCTTCTCTTAGACATTCTCTTCTTTATTGGATTAACCTTAGTGTGCATGCTTAGATTTGATCACTTGATTAGTTAGAGAAGCCTTCTGGAAGTCCCCAACATTCTCATGTCCATTTGAGGGTGCATACAAAGGCTTACTTGGTCAAGCTTGATCTCCCCCTTACCCATTCTAGTCACTACCTTTGATACACGAGTTGTTTTCCCCATGCTGCAAATGTCCCTCGCATATTGGACTAACCTGCATAACAAAACCCCTAAAATTGGCCCAAAACCTATGGTTTGCCTATTAAACTAGCATTTCTCCAATCAAACCCATGGATTAGTACCCATGATGTGAGGATTTTTCCCAATGATTAGCTTGTTATTTCCTAGATGCCCTTGTGTCATTCCCATTTCTCTAAACATGCTTGATTTTGTCTTGTAATAAGTGCTGAATCTCTCTCTAAAGTGCCAAAACTCTATTGAAATCACATCTCAAATCCATCTAATCTTCTTCTCAAGCTCTTGGGTTGCTTGGGCCAATTGTCTCTTCCAACCTTGTACCAACTAGAGGCTTTCCCTCTACAACAACACCTCAAGGGAGGTTAACAATAAACTACGTACAGAGAGAGCACCTCATACTTGAAGGCACACTTGATCTTGAAAGCACAATTGTCTCCCTTGCTGCCCCTTTGCAACTTTCCTCAACCCTGCCCACTCACACTTGGATGGACTGCTCTTCACCCACTCAATGAGATATCCTCATTGCTCCTATGTTCTCTCTCTGTGTCTCATCCTCTCACTTAGGCTGCCTTTTATTACATTGAGTTAACTCTAAGTCCAAAACCTTAGATCATCTCTAAAGTGATCAAAGGCTAAGATCTAATCTCACATTCACTTTAGATCTAACGACTAGGACTTAATCAACTCTCACTTAAGTTACTAATGCCAAAACTTAGGCATTTAACTTAATTAATCTCACATTAATCTAAAAGGTCATTCACTTCAATTATTGATTCATAAAGTGAATTTCCTAAGTTTCTGAGAGGTTACAAGGATGACTTCCACATGCTAGGCATCGAGCCTATGTGGAAGTACCTGTCCGATGCTAAATACATCAACACTCCCTCTTAGCAAGGAAGGTACTTTCACCACTTGGAGTTGGCTCTATCTTCACTATCAAATCTACTACCATGGCTACTCTCCAATCCACCTGATTGTTTCTCCCTTTGACATGAAATCTATCCCTGCCATCTTGCTAGGATCCGGCTTCAAAGACTTTTTACTGGCTTCCTAGGCCTGCTTCCCACTGCCTGAAGCTACCTGTAGCCTTCTGTCGTGCCCAGGTATTTTTCTGGGTTGCCCGAGTCCTTTCTGGGCACTGCAAGACTATTTCTGCTTGTTGCCCGACAATTTTCTAGGCTACCCAGTGTGCCTGCCTGTTGACCTATGACTGCTTAGCTGGCTGGCTGACCAGCAGTCCTGCCAATGGCTGCTTGGCTGTGGCTCAATGGCTCCTTAGCTGGTTGGTGGCTGGCCTTCTCTATCCGCCCATGACTTGCCTCTCACGTTGTCTTCTTTTCCTTTGGTTGTCGATTTCTCTGTCGACTATCTTCCTTGTTAGCGACCTTGCTGCTTCATATGCCTGGTGGCTCGCCCAGTCTGCATGCACCATTGCTCCAAGTCTTTCACCGATTGCTAGCTCCACGCTCCCTCACGCCATGTTACCTCTGCCGACGACTATCGATTTTGCTGGCGATTGTCGACAACAACCCATGCCTTTTCTTCTCTCCTTGCCGACTATTGCAAACCTCTTCCACTCAATCGACGGTTCTCCTCTGTGCGTCCGATTCCACACTGCTGCAACCACTGCTTCAATGTTGCCTCCCGCCGCCTCTGCACTCTTCACGCTGGCGACTGTTGTCCTCTTACACGACTGCAACACGATCCACTCACAACTCCATCCCAACGACTGATTTCCCATCCCTCATGACTGTTGCTCAACCTCTCAGCAACTTGGCTCACTCACAGCCCAATCCACAGCAATTCCCTCTGCTGCCGCGTCCAACAGTGGAGCCCACAATCCGACGACCTCCACATGCGGATCTGTAGCTTGTAAGACCATACGACGTCCCTTTTCTTTTTTAATTTATCTTGACCTTGCAGTGGAAATTCAAAATTTTTCCGTCCTGTAATAAAAAAAAAATTGCCGCACTACAAAATCACATTGTAGTGCAAATTTGGCTTCCTTTCAAAGACCAAGTTCTGATACCATGTTAATTCCTATAAACCTAGCACCCAACACTTATTTCGAATAAAATCGCTTTATTAAATAACTGCACAGTAGGTTACATAACGAAAATAATCAACGGAAGCATAAAGAACCGAAACCAATCACATTGCACAAAGATTTTGGGTAAACACCCTTGGAAAAACCGCGAAGGGAAAACCAGAACCTTGTTGATTTTATTTGTTAAAATCTTGGGCTTTCATCCTAGGATAATGGCCCATCAAAGGAATACAATGCAACAATAGCCTAGCCTACCTGGCTGCTATCTCCCTTGCTGCCCCTTTGCACCTTTCCTCAACCCT